>JBBPBX010064818.1:0-20143 GCA_038048925.1 Garcialebias charrua | reverse complement strand
GGCCGTGGTGTAGTGGTAATGGCAGTCGTCTCCCGATCGGAAAGTTGGCGGTTCGACTCCCGGGACCCGCACCATGTGTCGTTGTGTCCTTGGGCAAGACACTTAACCCTGAGTTGCTCCCGGTAGGACTGGAAAGCACCTTGCATGGTAGTCTGCCGCCACCGGTTTATGAATGTGTGTAGCATTCAATGTGTAGCACTTTGAGATTTTCAGTAATGAAAAGTGCGTTATAAACTGAATTAATTATTATTATTATTATAAACATGGCTTGAAGTTCAAAATCACTTTTAAAGCAAAATTAAAGTGATTTATCATTTTGTTTGCAAAAACGAACATATTTAAATGTTAAAATATATATATTTTGAGCAATTTTATGAATACTGTAGTAGAAAAATCATGTCAGTGGGCCTTTAACGTCTTAACATGCATCATGACCATCATAATTGTGTGATAGCTGACTCGGCATTCATGTCATAGTGATCTTATTTCTCTTTATTATTATTCTTTAAAATTTCGTCCATATGCCTTTTGGATACAAACGTGCTGTTTTAATGATTTACCAATATAAATGTTCAGCTCACTTGGAAATTTGTGCGCTTTGTCTTTGGTAACATTTAAACTTTTATAATTGTACTTTTTTTAAAATTTACTTGCACATCTTTCCAATTCCAACAAAAATGTATTTTTTAAATCTGCTTCAATGTACTTTCTGTAATTTTGTCTTCCTGTGAAACTTTTTTAACTTTTATCTTCATCCTTTCGCAACACTTAGCTAGTGTTTTACCATTTAGACTCTAAATAGTAAAAAGCTAGCTGTGTTGAGTATGTTAGATGTATGTTAGAATATTTAAATAGTGATTTGCTACTTTTTGCTAGCCGTTTGCAACATTTACCATGTGTAGCTAAATTGTTTTACATTGCCATGCTTAGCACTCAGCATTCACACTGCGTTTTTGCAGAAAATCCAGTTTCTCCTGTTTTTTTTTTTTTTTCATGGAATTTTTTACAGCTTTTCTTTGTAGCTTTGAACTGTTGAGCATTTGATCTCTGATTTATATTCATCAATTCTTCAGTTGGATTTTCCCAACATGACAAAAAAGGTTTGGAAGCTCAATCGTCCACGTGCGTAAGCCACAAAAACGTAGATTGTTTTTCAAATATTGTAAATGTTTTATCCAAAAGATTTCTTCAGTCTGAGGCCTGCCACCAAGGTCTGTCTTATAAATAGCATCTTATTGATGTGTTTCAAACCAGCCCTCTGTTGAATTCCCATAAACTACCTTTAACCGGCCCCGGCCACTACACACCTTGGGGTGTCTATGAGTGCACACCTAATTCCCCAGCTCCCCGGACGCTTTCTATGGCTGCTCACTGCACCACCTGGTGGTGGTTGGGTTAGATGCAGAGACGAGTTTCGTCTTGTATGGGAAACATACACAGATGACAGAAATGTGACATTTATTTATTTATTTATTTAAATATGCAAAAAGGAGACCCTCATTTTAAAACAATCGATCAACAGTGCATAACAGTCAAATGTTGGACCAGATGGCCAACATGCTACTCTCAGAAACAGCCTGAAAACAACGTGACCAAAATGGTTCAGAAAAAGGTTATTGCACATGCTGTTTATATGATAGACCCTGTTTTTTCATTCAATTCTTTCAACCTTTATTTATACAGGCTAGCCTCGTTGAGCCACGGGGACTCATTTACAAGAGGGACCTGTTTCACTCACACCCAGGGTCAATTTAGAGTTACCAATCAGTCTAACATGCATGTTTTTGGACTGTGGGGGGAAACCGGAGCACCCGGAGAAAACCCACGCATGCACGGGGAGAACATGCAAACTCCACCCAGAAAGGCCCCCGGGCCGGGATTTGAACCGGGGACCTGCTCGCTTAGTAGGCCTCAGACTGATGAAGTCTTTCTGATGAAAGGAGAAACGTTTTCCCCAAAAAGAAACAGTCCAGATGACGTGATTGAACTTTTTTGTGGTTCCCAACATGACTGGACTTGTTTGAACTGTGAGTTCCTCTGAGCTTGTAAATGTCTCACTTTCATTTATGGAGTTTGCAAATTACTGCAGCTTGTTGATCTAAAATGTCTCCGGTGTTGGACATTTCCCAGAATGCCAGTGTGACCCTCAGGGCTCCCTCAGCACGGTGTGTGATCCCAGCGGGGGTCAGTGTCAGTGTCGACCCAACGTGGTTGGCAGGAACTGTGACAGATGTGCTCCGGCTACGTTCCAGTTTGGACCAAGTGGCTGCAGAGGTCAGAAACTCTTCACTTTGTAATCCTAACTAACACAAACTGTTCAGGTTGGAGATGGAAACAACCCTCCAGCAGAGCTCTGTTTTTTCATGGGTTGTTCCTTAATGTGTTTTGTGTTGGCAATCTTTCAGTGTGTGCGTGCCACCCTGAGGGATCCCAGAGTCCATTCTGCAATCAGCTAACCGGTCAGTGCATTTGTGTCCCCGGAGCGTACGGTCAGCAGTGCGATCGTTGTCTGCCGGGTCACTGGGGCTTTCCGTCCTGCCGACCCTGCTCTTGCAATGGACATGCCGACTCCTGTGAGGCTGACTCTGGGCACTGCATCGCCTGTAGGGACCACACCACTGGATACAGCTGTGACAGGTAACCCAAGAGAACCTGGTCTCTCATCCCGTCCCTAGCAGAACACTTATCAATTCACATGTTTCCAGGTGTCTGAAGGGTTACTACGGTGACCCAGTGTTGGGATCAGGTGACCACTGTCGGCCCTGTTTGTGTCCTGATGGCCCTGAGAGCCTGCGGCAGTTTGCAGGAAGTTGTTACCGCAGTGATGACTCCGAGCAGGTTGTCTGTGTCTGCAACGCAGGATACAAAGGTGAAAACTTTATTGATGCTGAAAGTCAGACAAAAGAACAAACACCACTGAATAGAACCATGTTAGACACCTCCTTAACATCCATCCATCCATCCATCCATCCATCAGCTTCTGCTTGTTCCGAAGTCTGGTCTCGGGGGCAGCATCTTGAGCAGAGAGGTCCATACATCTCTACACAGCCTCTTCCAGCACATCTGGGAGGACCCCAAGTTGTTCCCAGGCCACTCGAGAGGCATAGTCTCTCCAGCGTGTCCTGGGTCTTCCTCGGGGTCTACTCCCAGTCGAACATGCCTGAAGCACCTCCCTAGGGAGACGCCCAGGGATCATCCTTTCTAGATGCCCGACCCACCTCAACTGGCTCAACTTGATGTGGAGGCTCTGGGTGGACTGCCATATGAGAGACTGATAAAATCCTATAGAAAGCCACAGTCGAAGATTTGTTGATGCTGAGGGAGGTTCTACAAGATGCTGGATCGGGGCAGTTTTACGTGGTGACATTGATTGTGAGTTTTTATCCACATGAGGTTAGATTTGAATAGTTTTAGAACCTGACCACATTGTTTTAATAATGTCCTCATGAGTAAAACTCTAGAACAGAAATGGGGTGGACTTTCCTTTTGCCCACGACTGCACATGTGATTTTTCTGCAAGTTGAATGAAACAGTAACCTCACATGTTGATCATTTACCACCAAAAACTGCTTGTGTTGCAACTACAAGCCTTACAGGAACTCTACGGTGGATTCCCAGTCCTGGTTCTCAACATCCACTGCCCCGAATGTTTCAGATGTGTTCCGGCTCCAAAACACCTGAGTCAAAGGACTTAATGACCTCCTCAGCAGATTGCCTGCTTCATCTGAGCCACCAATTAAAACCCACTTTATACTTGTAATGACAGGTTTTTTTTTCCTTCCATAAATCAGCTTGCAGCTGAGGGCAATTCAGTGCATGCTGTTTTAGTTTGCGTGATACTGACAGATGGCGTCGTCAGAGATGAAAAGGATTTGAATTTGAAGAGGAGAAACTGTTATTTGGGCTGATGGCAGCACTAAGTGCAGGAATGTGCAGAGGCCTGTAATTACAGCAGGAAATAAGATGGCAAAGATGCAGTCAGCTGCTGACAGACACACGAGTCACCAACTTTCCTCTTTGTTACGATCAGACTCAAACATCTGCTGAGAGTTTACTAAACATCTGGTTGGGACTGTCAGCTTTAACCAGAACAAATGTCAAGGTGTCTGCTTTCTGAATGCTGAAAGCTTAAAGCTGAAACTGCCAACAAGAGTGCTGATGCATAGCTGAAGGCGAAAGCAGCTAAAGGGTTAACTTCTGACAGGAAATGCCTGTGAGTCGATGTGTAAAGAACAACAGTACGAAGATACCAATCTATACTTTTGCACGAGTATGTTTTATGTGAGCGCAGAGAGCATTGCTCTCGTCTGGTTGAGTGTGAGCTTCTGCCTCAAGTGCAGGAGTTCAAGTATGGAGGTTTTGTTAACGATTGAGGGACGAACAGATGGAAAGAGATGTCTGGACCTCCCTGCTCAGGCTGCTGCCGCCAAGCTCCGACTCTGGAACAATTGGATGGATGTTTTATTTGAAGTATTTGACTTGGTTCCATTTGAAATCCTATCTGTTTCAGAGTAGAACATGTGAACGTAAATATGTGAAATGAAATCAGGTGGTGAAAAAACAAATCACAGCGTCAGCCTGCAGTGTCTGATCTGTTCCTCACCGGTCAGCCGGGGTGTCATCCGGCTGGAAGTGAGATGAACAAGAACAAATTAAAACCTCGAGCAGGGCAGGTAGTTTGCATTTTTCTACCCTCCATCCATTTTTTAAAACTTGTTTCTCCTTTCTTCATGTAGAGCGGGTGTCTGTCTCCGGCAGTCACTGTGTGAGAAGTGGGGGACACTCTGGACAGGTCTCCAGTCCATGACAGGGATACACAGAGACAAACGAGACAACCAATCACTCTCACCTAAAGACATGTTATAGTTACCAACAAACCTAACATGGTCTGTGGGAGAAAATCCACACAGACACGATGAGAACGAGAACATACAGATTCCACCCAGAAAGACCCCAGGCCCAACGCAGGCTTGAACCCAGGACCTTCTTGCTGTGGGGCAACAGTACTAACCACTGAGCCATTGTGCTGTTCAGTGGTCTGTAAAACATGCTTAGGTAATTGACAGGTTAATGTATGCAGACTGCACATAAATTATTATTTATGGTCTCCAAATGTTCTAAATATAATTTGTAGCCATGTCTAATTTAGAAATGTCATAACAAACTGGCTGGTAGTGGTTAGTGTAGTGTACCTCCCAGCCTTGCTACCGTATTTTTGGCCCTATAAGTCACAGTTTTTTTGCATAATTTGCATGCCCTGCGATTTTGCCCTATAAGTCACAGTTTTTTTGCACAATTTGCATGCCCTGCGATTTAAAAGCCCAAGTGACGTTTTTATGGATTTTTCCCCATATTTATAAATCAGGTTTTTGCTGAGTTATGATCATTTTCATTCAGTCTTACTGGAAATATTGAACACTACCATTTTCAGCAGCTAGATGGATTTTGAGTAGTTTGGCATGCTGTTGTATCATGTAATAGGTAAACGTGGCTATTAATGACACAGTCGGCTTGCCATACCTGCCACCTTCGTCTAGCTCTCCTGGAGCAACCGTCAAATCAGCTTCATTTTGCTGCGCCCCAGCTAAATGCACCCAATTTGGCCATTGAAGTGCATGTACTGTATTAAGTAAAAGTTTAACTGAGACACATCTTTACTATAAAGTTGAGCAAACAAACAGTTGTTTTAGGTGTTTTAGGTGGTTGTCTTGTTAAATTTTGAAGAAATACACAGCGAGTCACCCTCTGCGCATTCATGTTTCCGCATATCGGCTTTTGAAATGCAGCTGATTTGACCGTTCAAGTGCAATTATTATGCAAAAGTTCAACTGAGACACACATTTGTATAATTTCGAGCAAAGAAATAATTGTTTTTAAGTGTTAATCATGTTAAATTCTTGTTAAAGTCCTCCCGTGCATGCTCCTGCAGCCGCCATTGGCAAGTTGGCAACCCATCGATTTTTGGGACAACACTGGCCCACATGTCTGGGTTGTCAGCGGTGACATGAAACAAATGCAATGTATCAGCGGTGACGCATAATAGATGTGACATATTTATGGGTTTTTCCCCTTTTTTAGACGTTTTTGGACATGCAACTTATAGGGCGGTGCGACGTGTACGGCAGAAAATACGATATGTGGAGTTGTTACAAGTTCTCCCCACACTTCTGTTTTCTCTGGGTATTCCAGTTTTCTCTCAAAGACCAAAAACGTGCAAGATAGATGAATTGGTAACTAATTTGACCCACGGTGAGAGAGTGAATGGTTTGTCTCTGTGTCCCTGTGATGGACTGGAGACCTGTCCAGGTGTCCCACACCTCTCACCCAGAGACTGTTGCAGTCAGACACCAGCTCCACCTGCAGAAAGGACAAGCAGGTAAAAGCAAATGGATGGATAGATAATAAACTGGGTATCTGTATTTAATTTAAGAAGTCATTTGAATAAATATATATTTTTGTCCCTTGTGTGAACATCAAACTTGAAAATTGCCACCTCCGCCTATGTAAAAAAGTAACCAAGTAACTATAACTTAAGATAAGTTTTTAAATACTGTACTTACTTTTTAATTTTACCTGAGTACATTTTTATGCTCGAACAATAAGCTTACAGAGAAACTGTACTTACATTCTTTTAATATTCGTTCTCAGCTATTGCCACTTCAATATTTAGCTCAGTTTTTTATTTATTTTATAAATGACTGAATTATGGCCATAATACAATCTGTCTAGTGGTTTATGAGATCTTTTGCTAACAGATAGACAGAGTTGATTCCAAATAAGTAATGGCAAACTGTCAAGCATCTTTTAGTGCTCAGAATATGTGTTAGGAATCAGTCTCATCTACCACCCCACCAAATCTTGGGTAAAAAGGTGCAAAATAAAAAGAACATTAGTCATTTGTGTGTTTTCTAATGGCAGCTGGCCATGGCACTCATCTTGAATTGGCTTGATTAAAAAAATAGTTATAGAGGCACATTCAATAATTACCGTAATTTCAGAAAATGTCTTTAAAATTTGTCCTGTGAGATGATTTGGCAACAGACAGACACAAAGCTTTAGCCTTAGAAACAATCTTTCTTCATCGGGGCTGCACTCATACGATAATGGGGCACATGGCAGGGAATGAAGAGTTTAGAGTGGAAGACTTGGTCATGTTACTTCATACTGCCAGGAATCAAACCTCTCTCGTTGGAGGACAGCTGCTCTAACCACTGAACCACAGCCGCCTCAGTAATGAAAATGAAATTCCAAAAGTGGTGATGTCTAATGAACATATTTCAGTCACAGATTTAACAAAACTTTGTGTGTCCTGTTCAGGTGCTCGCTGCGATAGGTGTTCACCTGGTTACCATGGAAACCCTGCTGTGGCAGGTGGACAGTGTCTTCAGTGCCAGTGCAACAACAACATCGATATGCTGGACCCAGAGTCCTGTGATGCCCGAACCGGCGAGTGTCTGCGATGCCTGTACCACAGCGAAGGCGCCGCCTGCCAGCACTGCAAACTTGGTTACTATGGCAACGCCTTGGTTCAGGACTGCAGGAGTGAGTCTTTGTCCCTCATCTGAAACTGAAAAGTTACTATGTTACCATTAGGGATGGGGCCGATCTGGTATTGGTCTCCGATACCAGCATAATTTATGTAGCCTACAGTATCTGATTTTTCCGATCCAAACTGCCAATATTTTTGATCCATGATGCACGTTGGCTTCAAACTATGGAATGGGTTTCCTGAACGGAGGCGTGTCTCATGAACCCAGAGTAATAAGACCCCACTCACATTCAGGAAATCCATTTCATAGTTTGCAGCCAGCTACAACGTGACGACTGAGTGAGCAGCACTGTAGCTAACAGCTAGCCAACTTTTCATCGTAACATGTCCGCTGTGTGGAAGTATTTTACACTAAACACTAGGGGTGTAACGGTATGCTAAAATCACATTTCGGTTTGGTTTAATTACAAGGAGGGTTCAGTTCAGTTAATTTTCGGTACAAAAAAAAAGACAAAATAAAGACTTACAAAATGTTTATTTTGAAAATATGCAAAAAAAACGTTTGTATTGTATTGTAGTAATAAATAAAAGTGACCAATTTGGATGATATTTTAAATAAACAGCACTCTACAATAAATAAACTATATGAACAATAATAAAAATCTTAATAAATACAATAACAGTCAGAACCAGAACAATAAGCAGCAACATACTGTTTACAATCTAACTAATCAAGTTTATTGTCCAGTAGCAGCAGTGTGGCTGTATTTGTCCTCATTACTGTACTCACAACTTCTTCTTGGACCTGCTTCTCCAGGACAGGTCCTGGAAAAGTTCAGAGTTCAGTTCAGTCATCACACACTTCTTAGCTGCAGGTGGATTTCCCTGAAGTGGACGAGCAGCTACCTCTGTCCCAGACTGGAAATAAAAAAACAAAGAGGTTAAAAAAATAAGTTAATAAGATTATGATTTTAAATTAAAAAGATATTATTTAGATAATAATAATAAAAGAACAATACCTCTTGAATGGTTGAATCACTCTTCATCATCAGGGCAGGGCTTTAATCTGATCCAGGGCTTGTTGACAACATCAATTAGTTTTTTCATAAAGAGCTGAACTTTTTGAAGTGTTGACGTGATGAATGTCTCATAGCGACGCTCAGTAACTTTAAAGCCTGCACATATAACAACGTTCAGAGATTCAGAGATTTAAAAACTCCTACAGCTTGTGTTTGCTCTGGACCGCTCTGAATCACCTGATGAAGTAGTTTTAATACAGCTCTTCGTTCACGTTCGGATGACATAGTTTCCAGCGCGTTCACGTTAGACGTGTTGCTGCTGCAGAGTCTTCATGAAACAAAGTCCACACAGCTTTGAATGTGCGCTCGTCTTTTAACAAGAAAGCTATAACGTTCACAAACAGGAGACCGCACGAGATGCTAACGGCTAAAAGCTGCGCGTGCCGCGCGATAATAGCTCCGTGCTGAAACGCGCCCAGGAAATTTTGTTCCGCGGTGCATATATTCCCCCGTTAATAACGTTTAATGAGTGAAAAAAAAAAAACGGTACGCAGGTGGACTGAACCGAACGTGGTGTACCGAAATGGTTCGGTACACCCACTTGTACCGTTACATGCCTACTAAACACCACAAGACAGCAACGTTCAATGTCTGCAGAGACATAGCACCACATTAAACCGCGGTCAAGTTAGTTTTACTTTGGACATTCGAGCTCCGGGGCTTCAGCGGGACGCCACTCTCGCTGAACCAAAATACAGGCGGCCCGACCTCGGCCAGTCTGACCCGCTCTCTGTCTGACCGTCTCGGAGGAGGGACAGGCTGAGAGCAGCTGACCGAAATCAGGCTGCCTGACCTGAACTGAACAACAAAAACACACCGCTGAAGCCACAGAGCTGAAATGTTTACTGAGAAGTTGCTAAACTTCATCGTAATTAATGACCAACAACTATCCAAGGGCGTAACTTTAGGTCTAACATTGGGGGGGTTTATGCTCTCTACCTATTTATTTATCGAATAAATTACTTTTTTTAATGATTCAGGATATTTTAGGGTTAAAATATATTGTAATGCTTTTACTGTGATTTACTTAAAGGACAACACCCACCGTGACAGTAACAATTCACCATATTGGACAATTACTGTAGTAGAATATGATGTCTATTTTCATTTTTGCATTTGGGCCAAGCAAGTGTAAAAAAAAACAAAAAAAAAAAAAACAACGGAGTCCCAGAAGCATCCGGAAACCCCGCCGATGATTGCCGAACTCCGGAATGACGTAATTAAAGGATCCAGTCAGAAGGCACTGCAATGGATCTTACATTCCGACTTTGCCACACAGTCATAACCAGTCATTTTTTATCCTCCATCCTTACACATGTAAGTGCTAAAACCTCACTTCACTCGCTGCTGCAGCCGCGGACACACAGAGCTCAGACCCGCACACTCATAGCTGAGAACCGACAGTCATCGAGGCTGATGCCGCAGACACACAGAGCTCAGACCCGGACACTTGTAGCTGTGAACCGACGGTCATCGAGGCTGATACCGCGGACACACAGAGCGACTGCAGAGTTGTACACACTTCACAGTTACGTTTGTGCCTAGCTCAGACATTGGGGGATGTTTATTATTTCCATGCAATTTAGTGCCGAGAAAAAACGAGAACTGATGGACAGGGCGGCCGTGGTGTAGTGGTAATGGCAGTCGTCTCCCGATCGGAAAGTTGGCGGTTCGACTCCCGGGACCCGCACCATGTGTCGTTGTGTCCTTGGGCAAGACACTTAACCCTGAGTTGCTCCCGGTAGGACTGGAAAGCACCTTGCATGGTAGTCTGCCGCCACCGGTTTATGAATGTGTGTAGCATTCAATATATGTGTAGCACTTTGAGATTTTCAGTAATGAAAAGTGCGTTATAAATTGAATTAATTATTATTATTATTAAATTATTATGCTAACTAGCATTAGTATTAGCATTATGCTAACTAGCCACAGGATAGCGACACAGACTCATGAAAAAGTGGCGTGAATATTAACAAACTATGGTAGAGGTAGTCCCCGACTTACGAGCGCTCTTACATACGAGGTCCCGGACTTACGAGCTGGCGAAAGAGAAGTAAATTTGTAAAAAATACAGCACTTTTTTGTGTTTTTAGATGAAAGTGTGTTAGCTAACCGTTTGGAAACACGTTTCCGACCATGTTTATGAACTAATATGAACGTTTTTGATGAAAAACGAGTGTTCGTAGTAGCGCTAGCATAAATGTTCCAACTTACGAGCGAAAATCCGGACTTACGAGAACACGTGCTTCGTGTTCCAACTTACGAATTTTCGTGTTACGAGCAACTCGCAGGAACGGAACTCGCTCGTAAGTCGGGGACTACCTGTACATTGAAAAGCCTGCTCTATTATCCATTCTGTTCTGATGTCAAAAATCAAAAACATTAATTGAGCAAAAGTCCTACCCGCAAAACACTGCTACTCCATGGAGCAATGAAGTCAGCTCGTTTGACGAACAAACTTTATCCATGCATTCTGAATCCTTTTGATTTTGGGGAAATAATGAACCCTAACGCCATCCTTTGAGGTATTGCAGCAGAACTGGGACACATCGGTTCGGCATTTTCTTAGTTGTATTCGTAACTACTCTGGTCAGAAATAAGAAAGCTACTTTTTAACCCCGTCTCTGTCTCAAGATTGATCCTTGAATGACGTTGATGCCCATATTTGGAGAGGGGCAGATTTTGCCGGAGCTGCTGCTAAAATCTCCTTTGAGTCATGAAATAACACATTTAGCATAATTTCTCTACAATATCAATAAAACGCTCCTGTTTTATTATTTGTCACTACTAAATATTAATGGCGATGCAATTTGAAAACATGGTGGGTATTGTCCTTTAACTTTCCTGTTTTCTCTGTATTTATTCTGCTCCTTTTTTGTTCCACATAGGTTCAACAAGTAAGAAAAAAACTCACTATTTTTCTGCATTTTTTTCAGCCATAACACATATTTTACATTTTTAAGATTTATTATATAACATACCTTAATTTCACAATTTTCAAAGAGTGTGTATTTACCTGGTTCACTACAGTTTAACTAGGAAAAATTACAACAAATGATTCAAATACAGCCATAATATGACAAGAGCAGAGTAAAACCCTGCATGTCATCTTCAGCAATTATGCTTAAATGTTCATATTGTGTAAATTGAAATCATATTAAAGTTACCTAAAAACAAGAGAGTTACAGCTGTGTATTTAACCAATTCATTTCAACTGTGTTAAAGCACTTGCAAGACTATGGCAGTTTCAAATCATTTGATTTTGTGAGTGCAGCAATTATCTATGAAAGAAAGTCAAAAACACAAAAGATTAATTTTTTTCACCACTGTATTGACACCAATAAACTATATACAGCAAAAGTCTTGTGCACAATTCATGACAACAGTCTACATCAAAGAATACAGTGTGGAAAACTGAAGAGCATATTACACTTTGACTCTAAACAAACTAAACCATGCTGCTCATCTTTGTTATCAGCCTGTAGCTGTTTTAGGACTTTCAAACAAAAGCACCAAACACCTGTTTGTGTCTTGGTGTGAAAGAAATAAACTGTGTGCACACTGACTTCTTAGTTAAGCTGTCCAATTTGTCCTGATGGATGTGACACATTGCAACATGTTTCAGCCTCTGCTGTGTCATAGTTGAGCATAACCAAGTCTTTAATCGTCTAAGATTAAAGCACTTTGAGATTTTTATTAATGAAAAGTGCATTATAAATTGAATTCATTATTATTATTATTATTAAGAGCACTAAAGCTCCTCTCTGCTTCAGAGGACGAGACTGGTACCACAAGGAGTAACCTCACCAAAGTTTCAATTTCAGTGAATAAGCCTCGCACCTCTGTTGGCAAACTTGGATAGTCATGAACCACTGGGTCAACATTTCCTCAGTCCTCAGGGGGTTTGCATAAAATACGCAGCAATTTTACTAAAAAATGTAAATGAATAAAGAAAATCAATTATTGATGTAAGATATGTATAGAAATGATGTCATTTTGTTGGGGAGGGGGTTATACAGTATTGACTGGATCAAATTATTGGGGGGGTTATAACCCCCCTAACCTCCGTGTAAATTACGCGGGTGCAACTATCAGTTGTAGAAAATGAAGGATTTCACAGCTTGATGCTTGCAGCCAAGATATCGTTTACCCTCCAGGAGATATTTATCAGTACAACAGTAAACAATCATAAAAAAGCATATGAAATGAAAAATACAAAGTCTGTATAAAAAATCAGAAACATAAACAGCAACATTATAAAGCAATGTAAAATACTAAAAACAGGAACATGTCTGTGTTGGTTTATGCCATGAACTTAGCAGATGTAAAGCCAGATGTAAAGCCATTAGCATGATGTAAAGCCAATCATAGGGGCAGCACGGTGGCACAACTGGTAGAGCTGCTGCCTCTCAGCGAGAAGGTTGCCGGTTCAAATCCCGGTCCGGGGCCTTTCTGGGTGGAGTTTGCATGTTCTCCCCGTGCATGCGTGGGTTTCCTCCGGGTACTCCGGTTTCCTCCCACAGACCAAAAAACATGCTTGTTAGGCTGATTGGTGACTCTAAATTGACCCTAGGTGTGAGTGTGAGAGTGGATGGTTGTTTGGTGTGAGTGAGACAGGTCCCTCTTGTAAATGAGTCCCCGTGACTCAACGAGGCTAGTCTGTATGAATAAAGGTTGAATGAATGAATGAAAATTTTTTATTTCATTTATTCATTCATTTAAAAGAGACAAAATTAAACAAATTCATCAAAAAGAAAACGTTGAATGAAAAGAGTGTAGAAAGAATATCACCCCATTACAGTATTTAAAAGAATATATAAAATAACTTTAAACAATCATTTAAATTAATCACTTCAATATCCACTTTAAACTTAGGAATAAAAAAAACATTTTGTGTTAGCACACTTTAATCATAATTTTTAAATTTATCCAACATTACTAAAACTTACCTCAAGTTGTCTTTTTGGACATGCATGAATATATGTGTACACATTGTACTTGAGAGGAGATTAAATGGAGCTTAAATGGAGCTTATTTATATAGCACTTTCCAGCCCCCTGTGAGGAGCCCCAAAGCGCCCAAATTAATACAGCCTCATATAAAATTAATGATGATGATGATATCGGAACTGAATCGGCATCGGCCGATATCCAAATTTAAGTATCAGGATCGGATCGGAAGTTAAAACAAGTGGATCGGTGCATCCCTATTAATCACTGATTCAACACCAGATGTTGGATAACCCTTGTATCGTTAATTTTATGAACATTCATGTTCCTTAGGGGAAAATACATCACCTTTTTTGTATTTTTCTGGTGTAAGTTGAACTGCATCTCCGTAGATTTTTTTCAGAGGCTCTCAAATATAAAAGCGGGGCACCACCTTGTGTGTTATTATAAAAGTCGAAAGTTTAGTAACAAAGGTAACAGGGAAAAAAACATTATTGAGAGGAATGCATTAATTATGGTTAGATAAATATGAGTTTAAATATTCCTTTTTACAATATACAATATTTCAATATAGCCGACTTCTCCCCCAAGAAACACGAGTGTAGTAAAGTTACTGTGAGGATATGAGAGTGTTTGATAAAATTCTGACAAAATAAAAAAGGTGGGATTAAAATATTTTTTTTGGCCTTTCAGAAAAAAAATCTTGTTAATTGACTGCATCAAGGTAAATTAATAAGTAAAAACTGACAAAAATAAATGTGTGGCTGGTTTTCCCCCAAAAAACAGTACAAGGGTTAACACCTACCGTGTTTTCCAGAGTATAAGTCACATCAGCCAAAAAAGCATCATGAAGAGGAAAAAACATATATAAGTCGCTTTGATGTATATGTCACATTTATTATGTGTCACTGCTAACCCGTTGCGTTTATTATGCATGTATTTAATGGTCAACACAACTTCATTTTGCCTGGGCGGCATGGCAACATCCTTTCATCCATCACGACCGGAGCCGCTAGCTCTCCAGCATTCCTACACCTGCACCAGCTGAGTGAAGCAAGCGTGCACGGGAGGACTCGCTGTTGCAGTTCTTAGAAATTTAAAGCATCAGTCAAAAAAATTGCATTATGGATATGATTTTTTTTTTATATAAGACGCTTTGGCATAGAAGCATGCTGGTGAAGATTCTCAGTCGTCCAGGACATGATAAAATCAAAAAAGGCGTTCAATACAGGATCAACTGGACTTTATTTGTTGCAGAAAACGTTTCGACTTCTGTCCAGAAGTCTTTTTGTGTCTTCTACCAGAGACCTCAAGGGAACCTCCTACTGTTAAGGTGTGATCTTTCAATTTACATGTATGTGTTACAAACCCCCAGGTGTGATGTGTTGTTTTGTTTTGTCAATTTAAATAGAATGGGCATGTTAGGTATTTTGTGGTGTTATTTCAGTTTCCAATTTCATATGTTGGTGCGTGGCTTGTATAAAACTTCTCGTTCTCACAGCTTTCATTCATTCAGAATTGAAAAAGACTTCTGGACAGAAGTCGAAACGTTTTCTGCAACAAATAAAGTCCAGTTGATCCTGTATTGAACGCCTTTTTTGATTTTGGCATAGAAGTTGCTGGACTGACAAATCTAGGCAAAATACTGTGACTTATACGCTGGAAAATACGGTATGTAAACCCGTAGAGACAGGTGTGGGAACAGTAATGGAAAGATGGCATTTTCTCAAATACATACTATAATTTTGTTTCTAAAACCACAACAATGAAGCTAGCTTTTTGTTTGTTTTTGGAAGGTTTTGCATCTAGCATTCCTTATTCTGATCCTGTCTCTGATCAACTTTAAGTGTGTGCTGGAAAAGTTAATAGGTGAGAGGGAAATGTCAAAACAAAGTTTCAGGAGAATTTTAACCAAGCTAAGAATGTTCTTTTTCTGGTGTTAATGTGGACTTTTCCCCATCTTGGTAATGCGATCCGGGTATTTCAGTGTTTTTGCTCAAATTTTTTGGACTGAACTTTTTTTTTAATGAACGGAGGAAAAAGATCTGTTTTAAAAGAATTTGGAGGTGTTCACGTGGCTTCACTAAACTTTAAATGAAGCTGCAGAAACATTTTAAAAAATCTGTCAAATTATGAAATATGAGTCAGCCACTTAAAATATTTAGTTTTTTCTTTTAAAATATTTGACTAACTAATGATGGCAAAATAATGTCTGATTTTGATGGTATATTCTTCAGAAATCACCATGAATATGATAAAAACGAGAAATTCAAATCAAAACGGTGTACATGATCTACGTGAACTTTTTGATTGCAGAATGTGTCTGTAATCAGCTGGGGAGTGATCCTTCCAGCTGTCCGTCACCCACCAGCTGTCACTGCGACCGCAGCAGCGGTCAGTGTCACTGCCGGCCAAACGTGACCGGACAACACTGTGACCGCTGCGCTCCGGACACCTGGAACATGGCGAGCGGCCTCGGCTGTCAGCACTGTCAGTGTGACCCAAAACACTCATACGGGTCGTCCTGTAATGAGGTCAGTGCCCGTTTCACTGAAAGTGTCTGCCTGTCTGTTTGTCTATCTCAGTCAATCTGCTGGTGAAGATTCTCAGTCGTCCAGGACATGATAAATCAAAAAGGCGTTCAATTCAAGGGAACTCCCTACTGTTAAGGTGTGATCTGTCAATTTACATGTATGTGTTACCTCAGCTTGCAATTTACATATGATGGTGCGTGACTCCTGTTATAAATACACACGCACACAGTCTGGTCCATTGAATTGATAAAGCTTCTCGGATGAGAAGCGAAACGTCTTCTGTTACAAATAAAAGTCCAGTTGATCTTGAATTGAACGCCTTTTTGATCTCAGTCAATCCCTATCTCTCTGTCTGTCTCTGTCTATCTTTATCTCTATCACTAGCCGTGTTTCCATCAAGGTTTCTAGCTGCGCATTTTGAAGTATCGCAGCAGAAAAGCTTAATGGAAACGGCAAAATCCGAATTTACTTCCTCAAATTCGCCAAAAAGTTTATACGCTCGCTTGAGGTGGTTTTTGGGATCTTCGAAAATGAGCAGATGCGCAAAACGACAGATGGAAACAGATTTGCCGACTCAGTTCTGCCGTAGCGAACATTCACGTCACGTGACGTTCAGCTGTTTCCGCTCCGGACAACATGTAACATCGCTAAAACTAGTTGGCATGACAGAATAAATACAACTTGCCCGATAGCAACACGTACCTGAAATATTCTCTCCATTTTGACGAGATGTGTGGCCGGGTTCTGTTTTCAACCGCTACTTCCTGTTTACTGTAGACATGCGCGCTGACGTAATGACGCTGACGTCTGACGTAATGACGCTGACGTCTGACGTAATGACGCTGACGTCTGACGTAATGACGCTGACGTCTGACGTAATGACGCTGACGTCTGACGTAATGACGCTGACGTCTGACGTAATGACGCTGACGTCTGACGTGAGTCTGACGTAATGACGCTGACGTCTGACGTAATGACGCTGACGTCTGACGTAATGACGCTGACGTCTGACGTAATGACGCTGACGTATGACGCTGACGTCTGACGTAATGACGCTGACGTCTGACGTAATGACGCTGACGTCTGACGTAATGACGCTGACGTCTGACGTAATGACGTCTGACGTAATGACGCTGACGTCTGACGTAATGACGCTGACGTCTGACGTAATGACGCTGACGTCTGACGTAATGACGCTGACGTCTGACGTAATGACGCTGACGTCTGACGTAATGACGCTGACGTCTGACGTAATGACGCTGACGTCTGACGTAATGACGCTGACGTCTGACGTAATGACGCTGACGTCTGACGTAATGACGCTGACGTCTGACGTAATGACGCTGACGTCTGACGTAATGACGCTGACGTCTGACGTAATGACGCTGAGTCTGACGTAATGACGTCTGACGTAATGACGCTGACGTCTGACGTAATGACGCTGACGTCTGACGTAATGACGCTGACGTCTGACGTAATGACGCTGACGTCTGACGTAATGACGCTGACGTCTGACGTAATGACGCTGACGTCTGACGTAATGACGCTGACGTCTGACGTAATGACGCTGACGTCTGACGTAATGACGCTGACGTCTGACGTAATGACGCTGACGTCTGACGTAATGACGCTGACGTCTGACGTAATGACGCTGACGTGTCTGACGTAATGACGCTGACGTCTGACGTAATGACGCTGACGTCTGACGTAATGACGCTGATGTCTGACGTAATGACGCTGACGTCTGACGTAATGACGCTGACGTCTGACGTAATGACGCTGACGTCTGACGTAATGACGCTGATGTCTGACGTAATGACGCTGACGTCTGACGTAATGACGCTGACGTCTGACGTAATGACGCTGACGTCTGACGTAATGACGCTGACGTCTGACGTAATGACGCTGACGTGTCTGACGTAATGACGCTGACGTAATGACGCTGACGTCTGACGTAATGACGCTGACGTCTGACGTAATGACGCTGACGTCTGACGTAATGACGCTGACGTAATGACGCTGACGTCTGACGTAATGACGCTGACGTCTGACGTAATGACGCTGACGTCTGACGTAATGACGCTGATGTCTGACGTAATGACGCTGACGTCTGACGTAATGACGCTGACGTCTGACGTAATGACGCTGACGTCTGACGTAATGACGCTGACGTCTGACGTAATGACGCTGACGTCTGACGTAATGACGCTGACGTATGACGCTGACGTCTGACGTAATGACGCTGACGTCTGACGTAATGACGCTGACGTCTGACGTAATGACGCTGACGTCTGACGTAATGACGCTGACGTCTGACGTAATGACGCTGACGTCTGACGTAATGACGCTGACGTCTGACGTAATGACGCTGACGTAATGACGCTGACGTCTGACGTAATGACGCTGTGCATGGCTTGGTAGATGCGATTCAAGCCAGTAGATGGAAACACTTCTGCTTCGCATTAATTTGTATTTACATATTTGCGAGATTTCAAAAATTAGCTCAAAATTCGAAATGAAAATGGATGGAAACACGGTTACTGTCTATATCTGTATCTGTTTGTCTGTCTATCTCTATCCCTCTTGTCTGTCTTTGTCTCTGTCTATCTTTAAATTTTAACTCTATTTCTGTCTTTGTCTATATTTTCTTTCTATCTCTGTATACTGTATTTTCCTCTGTACAAGTCACATCAGTCCAAAAATGTCTAAAAGTGGAAAAATCCATAAATATGTTGCTTCAGCGTATAAGTTGCATCTAATATACATCACTGCTGACAACCCAGAAATGTGGGCCAGTGTTGTGCCAAATATCAATTGGCTGCCAAATGGCGGTCGCGGGAGCATGCACGGGGAGGACTTTAACAAGAATTTAACAGATTAACACTTAAAAACAATTATTTGTTTGCTTGACATTATAGTAAAGGTGTGTCTCAGAAGAACTTTTACTTAATAAATGCACTTTGACGGTCAAATCAGATGCATTTTAAAACCTGGTTCACAGAAGCAGGAGCGCCCAGAAGGACGAGTCGCTGTGCATTTCTTCTAAATTTAACAAGATTACCATGTAAAAACAATTACCGGTAGTTGTTTGCTTGGCTTTATAGTAAAGGTGTGTCTCAGTTGAACTTTTGAAATAACTTTAATGGTCAAACCAGCTGCATTTCTCGAGACATGAACCAGGCGGACGTCTCCTCTCGGTCTCCGCTTTGCTTTTGCTTCGTCTTGTCTGTGAAACTGTCTGAGAGCCTCTCTTCTACAAAATCTTCAGAATCATAACTACAGACTTCAGTTTGGTCAGTTGGTCCCTCAACACAACTGATAACATTTCTTCAACAAGAAGACAGGCTGTAGGCGAGTCGATTTGCCCTGTTGGCATGCACACATCTGGATATCTCATCGACTTGAAGACTTGATGACGTGTCTATCTCTGCTGTCATCTGTGGATCTTAAGGATGCATATTTAATTGGATTTATGATAACTGGTTCCTGCTTTTTGGATTTGGCTGGTTCCTGGTCTATCAACACCAGAGGTGGGACCAAGTCACTCTGTTGCAAGTCAAGTCAAGTCTCAAGTCAAGACGGTCCAAGTCAAGTCAAGTCTCAAGTCAACGACGGTCCAAGTCAAGTCAAGTCTCAAGTCAACGACGATCCAAGTCAAGTCAAGTCTCAAGTCAGGAACTTTTAATTTCAAGTCATTTCGAGTCGTTTTCTCTCCCCCCCCCCGTTTTTTTTTAAACATTTGCAATTATACATAAAATGTAAATAATAGACCATTTGTTCTTTTTAAAATCTGTATTTATCTCAAATGATAGAACACGTGCAGCTGAATACAACGTATAAAAAACATACCCAACTCCCAACAACTATAGGTCGCATTGTCCAATTATCACCAATAGATTGGAAAAATCCCTATATAGGTCGCACCTGTGTATAGGTCGCACCTACGTTTAGCTCTGCTGCAAATGTCTGCCACAGGAGTGCACAGCAAGGCTTTAAAGAAGATTAACACTTAAAAACAATTATTTGTTTGATAAAAATTATAGCAAATATGTGTCTGAGCTGAACTTTTCCTTAATAAATGAACGTAATTGT
>JBBPBX010064817.1:0-10657 GCA_038048925.1 Garcialebias charrua | reverse complement strand
GTTTTAAATGCTTTTTTAAATTATTCAGTTTAATCATTAGTGTTTCGTACTTTTTCATTATTTTTTACTCACATTGTTGTTGTTAAGCACCTTGATTATAGTTTCTGTTTTAAATGTGCTCTATAAATAAAGTTGACTTGGAAAAAAAAAACATTACCACTGGACCTTTTTTACTTGTGTTCAACACTACTCATCTAAAGGATGTTTCTCACAAAGCTTGAGGACAATAAGGTGAGGGGTTTTAAAGAATTTTCAACTTTATTGCACCTGAACACACAGCGTCTCTTACACCTGCAGCATCTTACAGTGTCTTACTGCTAAGCTAAGATGCTATGTAGCTCCTCTCAAGCATCCTCCTAACCATGTACAGGTATACATGTTTATGATCAACCCCCCCGGTCAACAACTGCCCCGCACTAAGATCACTAAACTGGCGAGTGATCAACACAGAGGTGTCGCCACCTCCTCCACCCATGCGTGATTTCTCAGGAGGCAGGAGATGCACAGAAACTGCTGTGTTTAGTTTTAGTGGCTTGAGTATTCTCAAATGGAATGGATTTGTTCACGAAGAAAAAGAAACTGTGCTGACTAAACTAATGTTTCATAGTAAAAGTGTGAGTGTGTCTGTGTGTGTGTGGAGTGAGGGGGTGAGGGGGTCCAAATGAATGTTTTTAATGTGTGTGTGTGTGTGTGTGTGTGGGGGGGGGGGGCATGTCCCTTTCACATAATGGTTGCAACGCCAATGTTGGGGGGTCACACAGAGCCTCCCTAACCAGTCAATCATACACATATCCATCTAACACACAGTGCACTCAGCTGCAATTAATACATGAATATTCAAACTAAAAGCTAATCTAAATGTTTTGGTTTGAATAGCACAAGAACAACAATAAAAAAAATCAAGTTTTTCACACTACTGTACATCTAAAAGCCAGTTTGACTCCTCTTCACTGTCTGCATTCCAACTTATCACAACCGTTTATGTTTCTGCACAGAATCAAAGCATGAGCCATGAAATGTAAAAAAATAAAATAAAGCGTAATGTCTGGGCCATAATCTAGAATGACAAAAAAATAAACAACTTTTAAGAGAAACAACGAGGTCTAGATATGTTATATAATAAATTGTTACAGAATAGAAACTATTATTTAAGTTTAAGTTTAGTTCAACGAATAGCAAATGGACCAGTTTATAACAAGAAGCATTACCGTAATTAAATACGATGACTATTCACTGAATACATAGCATTTTTTTATATAAATTTCTAAAAATAAAACCTAAACATTTCTTTCAAACAGGGTTCCAACACTTTTCCCTTTTTAAAATGTTGATTTTTCCAGATTCACATTTTGAGTTTTTTTTCATTTGATTTTTGGGTAATTTTGATAAAACATTAACTGTATAACATTCATTCATACAGTAGACTGAACCCACAAAAGAATAACAAGAAAAGACACTTCTGAAGAAAAAAAACCACACACACACAAAAAAAAAACAATTGTAATGACTTTATGGTCCTAAATACGCAGTTCAAGTGCTTTCCAGAGGTATTTTTTTTGTAAAACTTTATTCTGATTCGGAGTAAAATCAAAAAGCAGAATTTGCTTCAGGGTTAGGGTAACTTATAGTTCACTAGATGCAGAGAATGCTGCAACAAAAATACAAAAAATGTGCACGTGTAAAGCAAATATTTAAATTTAGTGAGGATCACACAATATTGTGCAGTGTAAACAAAAATATGACTTTTGAGCACTCAGTACAGTACTTTAGGCTTGAGACAGATTTTGATTAGAATAAACCTTTGTTGTCGTAGCATCTGAGTACAACGGAATTTATATTTTTTCCCAGAACATAGTAAAAAAAAGTGTAATATAAAACAAAGCAAAAAATATATACAAATTGAAAGCAAAGTGAGAAAATTACAGCTGCCTTGAAATTTTCACACTGTATACTATGTCCATATTTTATATTTTACAAATCTGATAAGCAAAAACAAACAAAAAACAAAAAAATCAGATTTTAATTAAAAATAATAGTCTGGAAACACAAATGGTTTTCCATACTCTCTTTTTAAATACGTTTTTAAAACCTGGAAAACACAAATGCATTTTCCAGACTCTTGCATAAGAACCCTGTGTAAAGCAACTATTCCTGTCCAATCAGCAACTTGTTGATATTTCCTGATGAATATTTTATGCGACCTTGTGCATAATTCCCTCTTCAAATTAGTTTAGAACACAAAAAAAAAAACCAGTGATGTAGTTTTAAGATGTGGGCTCATTATGATTTGATAACTGCAGCAAACACAGTTCCCCACCCCCAATTAATAAATACAACAAAGGGATGTCAGGTGAAACTGATCAAGTACCTGGCATGTGCATCGTAGTTATGGTGGTTGTGGTAATCAGGGTGGTGGTTGTCTCCTCCTCTATGGGCATCAGGGATAGAGGGTTCCTCGATCTGGACAGGCCAGCAGCAGATGAGGGGTGTAAAGCTGTGGTGAGAAGTCCCGGTGAGATCGCCATCCCCGTTGACTCAGTGGGCCCACGTCCGGGCACTGCCTGTGTCGGGTTGGTGGTGGTGCCTGCAAGGTCCAAGGCTTTGACTCGGTGTGACCTCCAAAAAGCATTCACCTACCATCTAAATGTAAATGCATCTACGCCCTACCTGTTCCTAAGTACTCCTTGCTCTGCAGGGCTGCGTGGATCAGGTCGCCCGGAGGGTAGGAGTCTGGAGATGCCGTAGGTGGTGTCTCAGGCTTGGGAGTCATAAAACTCATACCTGGAAAATAAATAAATAATAACGCCAGGACTCAGCAGTCAAGCAGTTCAACAGTGAAGAAATCAGTTTTATCTGATCAATTTCAATTAGTGTGTGAGTGAGATGGCAGAATAAAGACAGTTACCTGACACCAGGTGGATGATGGTGACAGACAGCATCACAGCGAGGTGGGAGAACCCCATCATGTGAAACTAAACGACCTGCGAAGGTTAATATTAAACATCAATGTCTATATGTGCTGCTTTGAAAAAAAAGGTCCATAATTACAAGAAAAGCTGTGGTAATAATGGTTAATATTTAAAACATCTGAAAATCTGGCTGAAATGTTTACATGAGGCCACAAAATGACGCGAATCCGCTCGATCTGAAAGCTTAAATGACCAATAATAATAAATACATGTTTTGTTTATTCCGTACATGGCGAGATTAGATACAAATATTTGTGCAAATACTGAGAAGAAAAAAACAATAGGCTCCTCATTTTGTGGCTGAAATGTTCATGCTCACCCCCCGCGGATTTTATTTCACCCAAATCTGCAACAAACCGCAGGAAAAAATCGCGCCACTCCACAAATATTCATCCGCCAGGTGTTAATTTTACACCCAACAACATGTACAATGTGTCTAAAATAAAAAATAAATCCCCTCCGCTCATTTTCGAGGCGTTTCCTCTGCGAGTGACAAAATGATGGGGGGGCTTTTCGAGACACCCCCTCCGGCCCTCTTTCTTTGCGCGGAGGACGATCTTTTTTTACATCACCGCAGCAACAATAAAAAGGTGTCCGCCGCTTACCTGCCGTCCAGGTCGAGCCCAGTGTTTTATTCCTCCTTCCTCCTCGTCTCTTTTGTTATTATCTTCGGCGGGTATCCTGTTGCTCGAGGCCGAAAACACGGCGGGGTGTGTGGCGGTGAGCTCGCCTCTAGCTGGTAACCGTGCGGCGGTTGACGCATTTGGCTGTGAGCAGAGAGCTGCCGTGTTGTTGGAGCGCCCGGCGCCCCCTAGCGGCCGGACGGTGTAACTGCACCCGCCGCTCGCTGGTCCACATTTTGTTTGCGAGCGCTGCAGGAGCTGTCCACACCGACACGGTGCTGAAGCTGCTCGACTCAAGGTAATCCGTGTGCAAACGTCATTTAAACGCCCGCACGTGCCGCATAATATGCATGGGGTGATAAAAAGGGAAAAAACAAAACAAAAAAAGGGTAAGACTGTCTAGAAATGGAGGCTTAACGCTAACGTGGATTGTAAACATGGAGCCATCAGAGCTGCAGCTGGTGCAGAGCAACAAAAACAAAATGAGTGCAGCTGCATGAACATCGACCACAGTTTATGAACCAGCAAGCCTTTTTGCAGCCTGTTGGGTTTCTAACAGGCAGCAACATCCAGGTTGATGCAACATGCCTGTTAGGGAGAAGCCCTCACATCAAAACACCCGCCGCATGTGGACAGTGATGTGCATGCACAAAATCAGACAAACAAATCTTCCAAATCTAAAAAAGCTAAGTCTGGTCCTCTGGACATTAAAAAAAACAAAACAAAACAAAGCAAAAAAAAAATTGTAGAAACGTTTCGTCTTTCGTCCGAAAGACTTCCTCAGTCTGAGGTGCTGGGTTCAGCTCAGTCTTATAAATAGCACCCTCTCACAGTGTTACACAACCAGTTGGCTGATGACAGCCGAAACCAGCTGCTCACATGATCAAGGAGGACCATCAGCCCAACGATGGATCGTTAGCACCCTGATGGTTGTTTGCTATTCACAGAGGGCTGAGAGATACCAGCAAGCACAGCATTGTAGGAGGGGGACACACTCTAAGAAGAGTATTTGGGCTGTAGTTCTCGTTGTGGATTTATTAACATTGATCTGACCTAATTCTTTTGATTTAGTCAAAACAATGTACTTTCATGGGCTCAATTAACTTAGAAGTCCTACAGATTTATCAGAAGTAAATATTTCACTGTGCGCCCAAGTGAAACAGTTAGTTTCTTGCGGCTGTGCCATCCTGCGTCTGACGTCATGACGTAAATTTTCACAGAGCCGAGCACATGCAACCGGCAGCCATTTTTCTCCCGCATCATCGTGAGGACAACGTTCAAATTGAAGAGTAAGTTATTTACTATGGCAGTTATCTTTTAAAACGCACGAGTTAGTTTTCTAGTTATATACATTGTTAATAGTCCCGGTAGGGTTGCCAACTCCTTGATAAATAAATAAGGGACACCTCTCGGCAGGGCTGCCCCCCCCCGCACACCACACACACACAAACACAACACACACACCCTGCCTGCCCCTCCTCACTTTTAAATCAACCTGAATTCATTTGGATATGTGTTTTTGAATGATAAAAAATATGTATAAACAAATTATTACACAATTAACCATTTATTTTTAGTGCAAATAGAATTGCCAGAAACAAACATATCTTTTGAAAATTATGTATCTTTCGTAAACAGACCTCTGTCCTGCTTAATAACTTTAAACAGAATTATGTATCTTTCTTAAACAGTAACCATTTAAACACTAAAACACTAAAACATTTAATAAACATAAGCATAAAATAGTAAAAGTGTAACACTGTCCTGAGTTTTTGCATAGTAGTATAAAAGTATGAAAATTTACACCAAAACTAAAACACTAAACATTTAATGAACATAAGCATAAAATGAAATAATAAAAGTGTAATACTGTCCTGAGTTTTTGCATAGTAGTATAAAAAGTATAAAAAGTATATCTATAAAATAAACTGAAGGTTCTAGCATTGACATTTGCAAAGAGTGGCAAAGCAGCATATGAGTTAATGTACACAGTATATGTATGAGGTAGTTGATGTTGGTATAGAGGCAAAGTGGCATATGCAGTAAGGCACATAAGGCACATTGGGCATCCTTAAATAAGGCTAGTCAGAGAATACTGTATATGTATCAGCAGTAGTGTAGATATAAAAGTAGTGTAAATGTAAACAGTAGTAATAAATGTAAACAGTAGTAATAAATGTAAACAGTATTAATAAATGTAAACAGTGAATGTAAACAGTAGTATGACTATAGGCAGTAATGTAGTACAAACATTAGTGCAAATATGAGAAGTAGTGCAAACTGTATGAGCACATGACCGAGAGTTTAGTGAATAACCCGTTTGATGACAGAGTCCAGTGTTAAAATCTTTGTGTTGTGTGGTAATGTGTGAGACATAAACACATTGTGCCTCAAAGGCCATGGCTTTCCACTAAAAATAAAAAACTTGTAAACTAAACAGTGGAATGTTACATTATGGAGTCAACCTATTTTTTCCATTTGTATTTCTGCTGAGATCGTGCTGCAGCAAGGAATGCTCTGTTTTTCAGTGCCAAAGAGTAAAACTCTGAGCAAGACATTTCATAATTTAGACTGACAATGAGCTCACTTCTAATTAGTTCAGTAGAACATTTGTTTCGCACATCAGTCCACTTATTTTTCATGAAAGAGAAAATCCTTTCCACAAACCCAGTGGAAGATGGGATGCTGAGGACAAAGGATACAACAGCTGGATGTTGGGGAGGTCAGCTGCCTGAAGAACTTGCATCCACTTCTCTGCTGTTCCCTGGGACTGCCACCTTTCTTTCTCCTGAGGTGAGGTGGTGAGGTGGTCTATCAGGCTGTTTGCAGTCACACATTCCTCATACAGCTCATCCATAGACATGTTTAGCCTGCCAAAAGGTGTTAAAGTTCATTAGTGACACATAGCCTAGGTTATGTAGTGATAAATAAATGGAAAAACGTGTATTGTTTATATTTATAAATTTAGCATTGTATGTAAACTACATTTTGAAATGTATTTATTAATTACCTATATGAACTGTGATTTTTTTAAAGATGGACAAGGTTGTATGTTTGCATAGTGTAAAGTAAATTCACAATTATGTATTTATTTGTACGTGTCAATTGTACACTTTTGTTTATAACTATCAATAATTAAACATGGTTCACCACTACACTGGAAATTATTGAATTTTTACCTGCCAACCAGGTGAAGACTTTCAGTGATCTTCTCCATTTCCTCAAAGGATATTTTTCCAGATGCCAGAGAGAGGGGCTGAAGGTGAAAGAGCCAGTTTTCCTCTGAGAAGTCAAACCACTTCTGGACATAACTGATGGCAGTGTTTAAGAAGGCTGTAAAGTCCTGCCTGGCCACACCAGCTTCAGATGGCAAGAGACGCTGCAGCTTTTTTCTTGTTTCGTACCCGTAGAACCCATCATCTCTTCTCTGAATTAACCTTCTCAAAAAAGAGTCCATGATGGAAAAGAGGTCAACAGATGTGGTTACATTCCTCTCTAGCTTTTTGACCACCTCTTCAAACAGACACATCACATTATTACAAAAGAGGAGGTAGACTTCCACAATGTCTGCTTCTTCTTCAACTCCATCAGAATCTTCTGTCAACCTCAGCAATGCTTTCAGGCGGCTTGGACATTCATCTCCAATGCTGATGAGATATGACTTAAGAGGGACCCAGTTCTGCAGCAGGCGATCGATTGCAGGGTTAAGTGACAGCCATCTTGTCACCACATGGCGCAGGATTTCATGGAATTCAACATCACAGAAGTCACAGAACTCTTTCAGGGATTCTCTCCTTTTGGCAGAGGTTGAAAAGAAACTGTATATCTTGAGGACAATATTTTCCACATCAACTGAGAGCTTGTCCAGAGATTTTTTTACAGTGTTATGGACAATATGTGCATGGCAGTTGCCACGAAGGATGTCACTGTTGGCCTCTCTCAATTTTGTGAAGACTGAGTTGTGGATGCCATAATTGACATTTGTGTTGTCAGCACTGAATGCAGAAACATAATCTAGGGATAGATCCAAATTTTCAAGGGAGCTTCGTATAATTTTGACTATCCCCTCAGCAGATTCATCTGGATTTTCAACAAAATCTATTACCTTGCTGACTACTCCATTCTCTGGTGTGAAAAACTGCACAACCAAGGGAAACATCTTCCGATTTCCCTTGTTTGAGGCATCGGTTTGAAGAGAAAATGGTAGTGGGTTCTTTTCACTTTTCAATTTTTGAACCACTTCCTCTATTGCTTTTGGACACAAGACATCTGTGACCACTGCCTCAGCCTTTGTCCTCCCACAGGACATCTTCTTGGCAATGCTGGAGTCATTCAGTGTTTGAAGAGTCAGTTTAAATCCACAATCAGCTGAATTGTAACTTAAAGCATGCTTCACAGTATGAAATATATGGGCTATTTCTGCAGCAGTCACCTGTAATTAAGGGACAAAATAAAAAAATACTTTATAAATTTGTGTAATTTAATTTTTTATTTATATAATTATTTTTAAATATATTTTATGCATTCATTTTTCAATTCTACTTGTTTATTACAATAATATTCATTCATTCATTCAACCTTTATTTATACAGGCTAGCCTCTATGATCTATGATCACATTTTTGGCCTGCTCACATTCATGCTCCTCACACTTTTACGCATTAAACTTATCATTACTCCCCCCCCCTCCTTTTTTATATATATATATTTTTTTTACATACCATATCTGCCTCTGGTGTTGCCCGGTGCAGAACAAATTGGTCAAGGGTTCTCCTGGTTTTGTTGTCTTTCACGTTTCTTATGTGTCCAGCTGCAGAAGCATGCTGTTTCACATCACACTGTCCACCGTGGGCTACAGAAAAAGTACGCTTGCAGACAGTACAGTTCGCTTTGTAGCCATTATCATTCACGCGTTCCAGCCACATGTTCCTTTTCCCACTCGACTCTGTATTTTTGCAGCCGTTTCTTTTTTTTCCTGGGGGGAGTATATGACAAATAAACACTTGAACTTGAACTTAATAATACAAAACATAATGCAAGAACAGTACACCTAACAACAGCAGCACGAACATGAGTTTGTGTGAGCAGGTGGGCACGGATTAATATAAAAACATGCTCTCTTTACCTCTTGACTTCTTCACTGGCCTGGTCCCTCACAGATCTAGTTGCCATCCTCACTTCAAAGTCTTCTCCCAACAGCTCGTCCAGCGCTGACATTTTCTTCTTTTTACAAGGTGGTTCATCATCTGAAATAGAAAACAAGCACCATATATTACTGGCTATGTTAGCCATGAAGTTTTTTTTTTTTTACTGACTTTACCATTTTATGTAAAAATCTTCATCTGATGTTCAGAATTTATTTATGTAGGGACTCGTGTATAACATTTGTAAAAGATGTATCATTATCATCATGATTATTATTTAACTCTTTCTGTGCATGCAGATTCTCTCATTATAGTGAATGTGTTTTATGCTGATACAATGACTGCAACACAAGATTAAGACAAAGTCAGCTCATTCTTGATCACAAGTTATAAAACACAAACCTTTATGCTCATCTTGGGTCTGGGGTGTATCAATGCAGACGTCCAGATCTCCATTTGTAGGTTCAGTCCGACATGGATTAGTCTGCACTGGACCTCTCTGAACTGAATCCCCCGTTACCTAGAAATAAAACATGACATTACATTTAGTGTACACAGTATGGTTAAATGCAGTGTAAACAATCAAAAAACATTAGGCAGAAAAAATCTAGTGACAGCAACAAAACATAGCAGATTGTAACTGAATGCACTGTAAGATGTATTTTGACAGTGTGTTAGGGGATTTACCTTGTGATGCAGGGATGTTGTTTCTGCTGACAGGCTTGTGAATGTCCTCTCTGAATCATGGCTACTGAGGAAGGGCAGGGACTTAAAACATTGCAGTCTTAAAACGGGGGTCCAGAGCTACTGCAGTGTGGAAGAGATCTTCAAGGACTATGTAGCTCGTGATGAACTATCATCGAGTTGCCCGTAAAATTTAGTGATAACGTTACCCGTCGCTTTCTGTGTGGCAGCTACATGCTCCTGCTCGTTGTTATGAGGCTTGAGAAGTTCGCAGTACTCCTCTTTGCGTTTCCTCGTTGCATGTCTATAACTCTTCAGCGCTCGCTCGAACCAATTTGGAATGGAATTATGTGCGTGGACTGTCTTCTGGGCTATTTCACTTATCGATTCTATCGACAACAAAAATTTCTGCGAAGCGCACCGGCCAGGGAGAGCCAGGGCGCCCTATCGACACGCAGGCGGTGAGCTGCATTATGGACTCTATGAGCAGGCTAATGCAACTGTCCGCTCTTTCTGTCGGGGACGTGGAATCTCTGTGATTTATTGGGACACCGGTGGCTCATGCCACTGAAGGGCTGAGGGGGACCGCGGCGATTGGCGTGCTGACGAGGACCTCCGCTCAGCGAAAATGCTTTGATCCAGGCTATGAAGGACCTTCCCAGCTGTTGTGCGGGCTGAGTCACACGGTGAGAGAAGCGGTGGCTGCCGCGGACCTGCAGTGTGAACTGTGGACTCGTTTACAGCCGCTCGGATTAAAACAGGGCACATACGGAAGGATCTTTTAGCTCGGAACCTGACACGAATTCGGCGATTTGGACCCAGAAAACAGAACCTGGACTTAAAGACCGCAGTAAAAGAACACTGTGGTCTGACTGGAAAATAAAGCAACTAATCTAATCTGGCCTCTGGCCTTGGACTGTTGAAGGCTACAAATCTTCTCCTAGACTGGGAGCTGAAGGAACCCGCTACCCTCCTACCCCTCCCCCGAGAGGTTTCTGTGTGCATTCTTGGTTTGAGCCGAGCTCTGAGACCAGCGAACTGTTTCTTATCTAGAATTGTTACACACAGACTGTTTCCTCCCGCCTGCCGTCATAAATGCATCTTGTCCTGTAACTAAATGTGCTTTATTTGATATGGTTTTTACTGGATCACGCGGTGTCTTGAAGACAAAACGTGATTCATCTTTTTTTAATATCAACGCTGTAAACCCCGTGTCTTATCCTGTTTTCCTATCTTTG
>JBBPBX010064816.1:7243-20143 GCA_038048925.1 Garcialebias charrua | reverse complement strand
TGTGATGACCTGCTGCATGTGTGAAGAAGAGGAAGCTGAAACCTTCCATTGTGACCTGCTGCTGTGTGTTAAGAAGAGGAAGCTGATTCCCTCTGTTGTGGAGACCTGCTGGGTGATGAAAACCAAGAGCCGTGAGTGTCCTGCTGGACTTTGAGTTTTTTTATTTTCCAGAAGCTGGTTTTTTGAGAAGTCCAACTTTTTTCTTTAATCACCTTTTTTTTAGGACACAGACTCCAGAGAGCCTAAAATAAACATTGTTTTTTTTAACATCCTTTCTGTGTCTGGTGTCCTTGTGTGCTACGTGCCTTCGGGTCGTAACATATAATGGGGGCTCGTCCGGGATTGGACTAATTGACTAATGAGCTATATTTTTTTTTCTCCCCTAATTTTTGATGAAATTATAATGGGAGCTCGTCTCATGTGCTATTTTTGGAGCTGTTTTTTTGCATTTTTGAGCTGACTTTGTGGTGCGAATTGTGTGTTCGTTGTCAGCTGGCTCTTTTTGAAACGTTCAGGGGTGGCTCGGACGTTAAAGTAGTCTTAAGTGTAGTCTTTCTGGTGGTGAGCTGTTTAACACAGTTTTTTTTCTGAAACAATGGGGTTCGATGCGGAGATTCGTTTAAAGGAATTGGAGTTAAAAAGACGTCGAATGGAATTGGGTGCCAGAAAAGCTGAATTCGATGCCAGAAAAGCTAAGGCTGAAGCAGTCGTGAGGAAAGCAGAGTTGGAGCAACAAACTGCTCTGAGAGAGATGGAGATTAAGTTTAAGCAACGAAAATTAGAATTGCAAAATAAGAATTATCAGAGAGAGTTAGAGCTAGGTGTTGAACATGTCCCGTTGTGTGAAGTGAGGATTCGCCCACTGTGGAGTTCTGGAGAAGCTGAGTTGGGACTTTGCTCTAGTTTTTTTGTTGCTGAGAACCCTGAACCTAAACTCGAGAACCCTAAACTCGAGAACCATAAACTTGTAAAGCCTGAACTAAAGAAAAGTGAAAAACTTGAGCAAACAAAAAAACTTGAGAATGACTTAACTGTGGATTTGGATTTGGTCACTCCAGAGGTGTCACCACTGGTGGACATGAAATGCAAAAATGATGATGATGATGACATTGATCTGAGTGACTGTTTTTTGTTTTTTTCTGAATTAGAAGACGTCCCAGTGAGCAATGTGAGCATTGTTTCAGAGGAGCCAAGCCTGACTGTCCATCCTGCTCCTCTGGGTACCTTTTCATCCTGTTCACAGGAGGTTGTGAGTGTGATGCTGGACGTTGTGGAACCTTTAGCTGAATCAGCAGCAGAGAGTGATAGTTTGCTGTCTGTGAGAGTTGACCTGATGGAAGTTTGAATTTGTAGACAGTGATTGTGTTAACTCTCAATGCTTTGTCTGCAGGGTGCCTGATGACAGTATTGGTGCAGCTACAATGATGTTACTGTCATGTGATGGAACTGATAACACAGAGGCGGACAATTTCCCTCTGGTTGTTGGAAAAAACCCTGATCTTCAGTCTGACATCACTAAACTGAATGTTGGTGAGTGTGCAGCTAAAAGGAGGCCTTGTGATGTACAACCTGACCGGCGACGCCTTTTTGGGTTTCAGGTATTCTGAAGGCAACTGTTAGTTGTGTGTGATGTGTGTTGTTTTTTTTTTGCTTGTTGTTAGTGTTGAGTATAGATGAGATTTTTTTGGTTTCATTTACATGGGTGATGAGCATGGTGGTGTATGGCTGCATCTCCCATGTAAATTCTTATGTGGGGGGGTGTTACATGCCCCAGGCATGTAATTTATTTTAGTAAGAGATCAAAATTGTTTAAAGGTTTTTTGAAGTTTTTTGTTTAAAGATTCTGAGCAGAAGCATGAGCTGTTTAGAGGCTATGAGACTTAATTGATTGCAGCTGGTGCTCATTAGTTGTAGGTGGAGGTAGTTGCTCTCTCTCTCCCTATATTAGGTCCAAGCCACACAGCAGAGGTGTGTTTCAAGTTCCAAGTAGGGGTTCAAGCAAGCAGAGGAGCTTCAAGTGAGAGTGGCAGCAAGGAGAGATCCAGAAGGTCTGAGCTGCTCCAGGAGAAGCAGCTGATGCAGAACCAGCAGACCCAGCAGACCTGATGAAGCGGCAGCAGCAGCAAAAAAGCAGCAGCAGTGTGAAGAGGAGCCATGAAGCCATTTGTTTGAAGCCCCAGGAGGAGGCTGTTTGATGATGTGGTTGAAACCACATGAGGAGGCTGTTTGATGAGCCGTTTGGAGCCATTTGTGGTGGCCGTTTGATGAGCTGTTTGGAGCCATTTGAGGAGGCCGTTTGAAGCCTGATGAGGAGGCCATTTGATGAGCTGTTTGGAGCCATTTGAGGAGGCCGTTTGAAGCCTGATGAGGAGGCCATTTGATGTTGTGGTTTAACCCACTTGAGGAGGCTGTTTGATGAACCGTATGAAGAGGAAGCCAAAACCTTCCGTTGTGAAGACCTGCTGCTGTTGTAAGAAGCTGTTGTGATGACCTGCTGCATGTGTGAAGAAGAGGAAGCTGAAACCTTCCATTGTGACCTGCTGCTGTGTGTTAAGAAGAGGAAGCTGATTCCCTCTGTTGTGGAGACCTGCTGGGTGATGAAAACCAAGAGCCGTGAGTGTCCTGCTGGACTTTGAGTTTTTTTATTTTCCAGAAGCTGGTTTTTTGAGAAGTCCAACTTTTTTCTTTAATCACCTTTTTTTTAGGACACAGACTCCAGAGAGCCTAAAATAAACATTGTTTTTTTTAACATCCTTTCTGTGTCTGGTGTCCTTGTGTGCTACGTGCCTTCGGGTCGTAACAAACACTGTGAGAGGGTGCTATTTATAAGACTGAGCTGAATACAGCTTCTCAGACTGAGGAAGTCTTTCGGACGAAAGACGAAACGTTTCTACAGGTTTTTTTTTTGTTTTTTTTTGCTTTGTTTTGTTTTGTTTTTTGAATGTCCAGAGGACCAGACTTAGCTTTTTTAGATATCAGGTAGTATTTAACAAAAAGTAAATCAATGCTAGTAATGCATTTTAAGTCATATACTGTTTGCTAAATATTATTCATTTGTGTATAGGGTAGACATAACCACAGTTGTTCTTGTTTGAATGAGGTGCATGTTATATAAAGCCTAAATATTCACAGAAATATGAGAAAATGTACAAAGTATTATTGTACATCTTATATTACTGCCCTCTGTGAAAGGATCTACAGACTGTGAGCAGAGCTCTGGCTAGACTAGATGTGCAAAGTACTTAATTACTTAAAGTGCATTATGTACTGCTCTGGCTTGACTGATTCCTGCACTTTGAATTTTATCATGGCTTCATGCTGGTTTGACTTTTTGCCACTGCTAATGGTTGACAGGGCTTAATGGGAGGATCATTTCAGCGTACTCTTCACTCATGTTTTCACAATACAGTATGCAAGTTTTATGTTTATTTAAGTAAAAGAGTGTCGAGTGGTGCACATAGCTACAGAGCACCTAGCAAGATGGCCAAAAAAACTGTGGAGGTAAAATAAGACCTAGCACTTTAACAAAAATGTATACCGTTGTATTTTATTTAACCAAAATTGTTAAACCAATCCACATGGTGTTGTCATTTTGACAGGTTTATTTCTCTTGTTGCTTTTCCCTAACATTTTCAAATAAAATCAGAGGTAAGTTTTATATTGTGCAAACTCCTAGAGAACTGCAGGGTTTTTAAAAAATAATAATTTTCATTAGGTTGTTATTTTAAAATAAAAGTGAAGATTTTCACTAAAAAAAAAGTCAACCTAGTGTAGTGGAACACCTTGGTCTCTGAAAACTCTCAGTGATACACCTTGTTTCACTGAACCTCTCAGTGAAACACCTTTTCTTGAAACTTTCAAGGAGAAGGCAGTGGACACTGTTTATTCCATTAATTTGAATCAAAGACACAAATTAAATCACCAAGAGATTCTTTAATTTTGTTCCAATTCAAATTATCAAAAGAAATAACCTTCTGTTTTGAAGTATCATCACTATTTTCAATATGTTGATAATTAAATGACGTTGTTTAATCGAAGGACAAGCCAACGTGTACTTTTCAGTATTTGTGCAAAGTGTTATAGACGGTTAATCAGTTTTAATCATGAAGCTGGCGCCTGTTTTTTTCTCTCTTTTTCTAAAACACTTTCTCAGTCACTGACCTTCTCCTTGAATTCTAATAAGCTCAACTAACCTCCTCCCACTGGTCCAGTTAGGTCTAAAACCGGTCTCCAACGTGTTTACACTTTCAGCGTCCCAGTGTCCGAGTTAATCGGACCAAAGTAGTGGTTAGTTCCAGTTGATTTTCAGAATACAATATTCCTCAAAAGGAAAATTCACTCAAAGTTTGGAGCTTTTAAGCTCAAATTGGATTTACAGCAGGCGTGCCATAAATCCTCAGCTGATGAACGAGTCTTTGACTCATGACTCTGTTCATCCAGCTTTGGGAGAAACATCACATCTCACTTCTCCAGCAGAAACAAACCGTTCCAGGAAACCAGAGCTTTTGCAAAGAGCTTGACCTCCTGATACTTGGTTCTTCCGATTGGTTTGTACGACCAGTGGGAGGAGGTTAGTTGAGCTTATTAGAATTCAAGGAGAAGGTCAGTGACTGAGAAAGTGTTTTAGAAAAAGAGAGAAAAAACAGGCGCCAGCTTTATGATTAAAACTGATTAACCGTCTATAACACTTGCAGAAATACTGAAAAGTACATGCTGGCTTGTCCTTCGATTAATCAACGTCATTTAATTATCAACATATTGAAAATAGTGATGATACTACAAAACAGAAGGTTATTCCCTTTGATTATTTGAATTAGAACAAAATTAAAGAGTCTATTGGTGATTTAATTTGTGTCTTTGATTCAAATTAATGGAATAAACAGTGTCAAAAACAGGCGTTCAATACAGAAACAACTGGACTTTATTTGTAACAGAAAACGTTTCACTTCCCATCCGGGGAGCTTTATCAATTCAATGAAGGAGGCTCTGAGAGAGTGAAGTTATAACCAGGCTGAGGTGACACGCACCAACCTATGTAAATTGAAAGCAAACACACACACACATACTTGAAGTAACACATACATGTGACACATTCAAAGTTCAGCGTGTGAAAGCAGGGCTTAAGACACACACACATCCTACTGTATGTAAATTGACAAATCACACCTCACACCTCAACAGCAGGGACCTCTCAAAGTCCTTGCCAGTCTAATTCACATTAATTGATTAATTGATAAAGCTCCCCGGATGGGAAGCGAAACGTTTTCTGTTACAAATAAAGTCCAGTTGTTTCTGTATTGAACGCCTTTTTTTGATTCTATCATGTCCAGGACGACTGAGAATCTTCACCAGCAATAAACAGTGTCCACTGTCTTCTTCTTGAAAGTTTCAAGAAAAGGTGTTTCACTGAGAGGTTCAGTGAAATAAGGTGTATCACTGAGAGTTTTCAGAGACCAAGGTGTCCCACTACACTAGAAAACTCCTGTTACACTTAGCAATGTCTCCCACCTGCAAACTTCAGATGCAAATTTAGTTGTTATTTAGTGCTAAAGATACTGTTTGCACAATTTTCTTTGGGATATTGTTATATGATTTTGAGTCCTAGTTTCAAATGAAGTGAACTTCAAGTTAAAAATAAAAAATATGATTGTAAATTAGTAATTGGATTTTTCTTGAAGTGCCAAGAGTGCTTTTATAATTTAAATTTAAATGATCTCTTATAATAAGAAAATCAATCTGATGAAGTGGAAACACTTTGACATTAGCCTCAGTTTTAGATTTTAATGACTTCTTCCTTTCACAATACATCACATCCTCTGTGATGCAGCTTCAAGAGAAATATTCAAACAAGAGAGAAACACAGAAATTTTGTTTTAACTCAAACCTTACATAAATACATCTGCCTGGTTCTGATCGAGGTAAGGTCCCATTTGTATTGTTTTAAGGATTTAAAGTATCAGCGAGGAGCAGGTTTATGTTGCCCAAAACGACTTCAAGTGCAGATGTTCTCAACACCCTGACTCTTTGATGTGACTAGGATGACTTCAGACATTCCCTCAGCAGCACATTAGACAACCACAGTCCCTTTAAAATAATGAAAAAGTCTTAAGACTGCAGAATAAAATAAAAACAAAACTGTTCTTTCATCCAACAGAACCAGATAGGACTTTACTGTGGCGGGGCGGCCGTGGTGTAGTGGTAATGGCAGTCGTCTCCCAATCGGAAAGTTGGCGGTTCGACTCCCGGGACCCGCACCATGTGTCGTTGTGTCCTTGGGCAAGACACTTAACCCTGAGTTGCTCCCGGTAGGACTGGAAAGCACCTTGCATGGTAGTCTGCCGCCACCGGTTTATGAATGTGTGTAGCATTCAATATATGTGTAGCACTTTGAGATTTTCAGTAATGAAAAGTGCGTTATAAATTGAATTAATTATTATTATTATTATTACTGTGAGAGTTGGACTCCGCCAAGGTTGCCCTTTGTCACCGATTCTGTTCATAACTTTTATGGACAGAATTTCTAGGCGCAGCCAAGGTGTTGAGAGGATCCGTTTTGGTGACCTTAGAATCGCTTCTCTGTTTTTTGCAGATGATGTGGTCCTACTGGCTTCATCAGTTCGTGATTTACAACTTTCACTGGAGCGGTTTGCAGCCGAGTGTGATGCGGCCGGGATGAGGATCAGTTCCTCCAAATCCGAGGCCATGGTCTTGAGCCGGAAAAGGGTAGCATGCCCTCTCCGGGTCGGGGAGGAGGTCCTGCCCCAAGTGGAGGAGTTTAAGTATCTCGGGATCTTGTTCACGAATGAGGGAAAACTGGAGCGTGAGATCGATAGGCGGATAGGTGCAGCGTCCGCAGTGAAGCGGGCGCTGTACCGGTCTGTCGTGGTGAAGAGAGAGCTGAGTCAAAAGGCAAAGCTCTCAATTTACCGATCGATCTACGTTCCCACCCTCATCTATGGTCATGAGCTTTGGGTTATGACCGAAAGAACAAGATCTCGGATACAAGCGGCTGAAATGAGTTTTCTCCGCAGGGTGGCTGGACTCTCCCTTAGAGATAGGGTGAGAAGCTCAGTCATCCGGGAGGGACTCGGAGTAGAGCCGCTGCTTCTCCACATCGAGAGGAGCCAGTTGAGGTGGCTCGGGCATCTGGTTAGGATGCCTCCTGGACGCCTCCCTGGTGAGGTGTTCCGGGCATGTCCCACCGGGAGGAGACCCAGAGGAAGACCCAGGACACGCTGGAGGGACTATGTTTCTCGGCTGGCCTGGGAACGCCTTGGGATTCCCCCGGAGGAGCTGCTCCAAGTGGCTGGGGAGAGGGAAGTCTGGGCCTCCCTACTTAGGCTGCTACCCCCGCGACCCGACCCCGGATAAGCGGAAGAAGATGGATGGATGGATGGATTACTACTGTCAAGGATATTCACGAGGAGAGTGTCTTCTACTTAAATTATTTTAAACATTTTAACAAATCTGACAAAGTTAAGTCAGGACAGTTTCTTTTTTATTTTGTTGAGACATTTTGTCCTTCATCCAAAGGAATTCATCAGTCTGAGGAGCCACAACAAACTCAGTCCCATAAGTGCTTACTCTTAAAGTGGGGACCAACCAGTTTGCTGGTGATTTGATGTTTTCTGGGGCCCGCCCTCTCCCCGTTGACTCCTCTGAGGCAGCCATAGCCAAAGTGGTTCAAAGCATCATCAACGTCTCAAAAACAACATCAAAAAAGAAACCGTCCAGACTTAACTTTGTTGGATTTGTTTTACCTGGATTATTGAGCATGAACTTTGATGTTTTGAACCACTTTGGCTATGGCTGCCTCAGAGGAGTCAATGGGGAGAGGGTGGGCCCCAGAAAACATCATCACCATCAAACTGATTGGCTCACTATGTGAGTGTGCTGCTTGTGGGACTGTTTGTTGTGGCTCCTCAGACTTATGAAGTCCTTTGGATGAAGGATGAAATATATTAACCAAAAAAAAAAAAGAAAATGTCCAGATGACCAGACTTAACTTTGTTGGATTTTTTTACCTGGATTATTGAGCATGAACTTTGATCTGAGCAAATATTTGCTTTGGAAATAGTCGTTTGTCCAGTTGGCAACAGGACGAGAGATGAATGTGGCCCAGTTGACAGCAAGAAAGATCAGATTCAGCTCCACTGCTGTGAGTCATTTTGATATCACAAAAAAATACAAAAAATAATAACACTTACCAGCTTTCTATCAGACGTGGTGAAAGAATGAATCACCGAGAAACTTTCAGCAACAAACTAACAAAAAGGAGAAATACTTTCCAACAGACACTAAAACTTAAAGCTGTTTACAGTTCACAGGAAAAAAAAAAGTCAAGCTCCATGTCTAAAAAGAAAAACACACCTTGAAACCCATTTCAAAGACGAAGACACCGACAAAAAAAAAAAAAGCCATGAATATTTTACTGGCAGAGAGAGCAAAGCTGCTCTGCAGGTGACGCTCTGGTGTTTATAGAGCTTATCAGAAAGCCATCACCCGCCGAGCATGGCCAAGGCAAACCATGTGTCTGATTGTTTATCAGCACGCCGCTGCTGGGTCTCCCCTGGCACCTGCACCAGGCTTTCATGGGCCCAATCACAGTGACAGCATGCTGCAACATAAATGGTCATTCTGAAATAAAAAAGAGTGCTGCCGCTGAGGTTTCACTCTGAAGTTTGAGGTATGGGAGGAAGCTTTATACACTCTGTGGCTCTCTGTGGCTGATGTAAACGCAAACCGTCAAATTGGAAATTTTGAGAACTCCTCAGCTTCTATAATTATTCCTATAGGTGGATTTCAGCTTTAAAATGCACTTTTCCTCGACCTTGCCTGACATCATGCTCTAAATGTACATTCCTAAACAGCTTGAGTTTGTATTGATAGGAAACATTTCATTTAAACACCAAAGTCAATCTGTCTTTTGGCTTGAACTGATTCCTGCTGCTTTATTGTGAAGTTTCTCTGTAAAGCATGATCTGCCACTGGGCCATTGACTGAATGCACTTTAGACTGCCTCATTTTGCAACATAGCAGGGGTTTTAAGAAGTCAAAGCCTTTTGCTTTTACAAGGAGTAACAAAGCTTATAATTGCTCTTTGGGTGCACAGTTTATTTGAAAGTATACTGATTGTGCTTTTATTTTCATTAAGCATGTCTATTTTTCTTGACTCTGGATGTCGAATGTCTGGATGTTAAAACACCAGCACATATAAGCAGACAGGTGTAATTTAAATGTCTGGGCATGCCTGTTTAAAGTTTTGTTACAAGTTCTAGGGATGTGACATCATCAAAATAACAAGATAATATTTTTAATAAAATGATGCTTTTGTCCATCTGATAAAGTAAAAGCATTCAGGCATGTTTGACTTTTCTGTTAAAGTGACGGATCAGAGTGTTTGAAGCGGGGAACCATGGAAAGGTATTGAACAATTAATATCTTACCTGCTTTAGTTCACTTACTTAATGGGCCAAGTTTGGAGGCAGATTTTAATACTGACTGGACTGAAGAGCTAACCAATGTACTGCTGCTGCCTTAAATCAACTACTGTTTACATTTACACTACTTTTTATATCCACACTACTGCTGATATACATATTATTTTTACTAGCCTAATTGCATACTGTATGTCACTTTACCTCTATACCAATATCAAAGACCTCATTCATATACTGTGTACATAAACTTCATATGCTGCTTTGTCACTTTATTACAAATGTCAATGTCAGAACCTTCATTTTATTTATTAGATATACTTTTTATACGTTTATACTACTATGCTAAAACTCAGGACGGTTTCACACTTTTATTATTTCATTTTATGCTTATGTTTATTAAACGTTTTAATGTTTAAATGGTTATTGTTGCACCGGGGGTCTGAGAGAAATGCAATTTCAATCCTGTGTATGTCCTGTACATATCGCAATTTTGACAATAAAGTTGACTTTGACTTTGAAAGCAACTCCAGTCTGAAACCTTTCATAGCATTTCACAAGAATCCCATTTTATAAATCTCCATCAGTTTCACAGCACATTACTGCAAAACTGCTATTTGCACGTGCATGACCTAAAATGCAGTTTTGCAAGACATTCATCCAAAAAAAAGAAGATTGCAATTTTCTAAATTTGGCCTTTCAGATCTCAGCCACATGGCTTGCTGGTCACAATACACAAAATTCAGTGAGGCCGCAATAAAAAATTGGCCCGTGTTCGTGCAATTTTCTTGCACTTCTGCGTTGCCACAGATTCTACAACAGTCAGTCCAGTGAGATTAATGTTTATAAAATATTGTTTGCATGAACCAATATGAAATCTTTGAGACTGGTTGTTTTTGGACATTTTGCTCCCAGATTAACCTTAAATTTAACAAATTAAGAGATTTAAATTAAGTTCCTTCAAACTAAGGTTTTTCCTAGAGCTATCTACAACATTGTTCAAAAACCTTTTACAGATTTCAGTTCAAAACATCTGCATTGTCTGAATAGGTTTCTTATTTATCGTGACATTCTGCTAAAATGACAAATAATAAAAGTTAATAAAAAAAAAACACATCTTGAACAAGAAACAGTCTTTAGAGGTCATTTATTTGAATCCCTTTTATGTTTTTTTACTCTTAAACAGGCGAGTACTGGTTTGTGTTTTGTGATTTTTGGTTTTAGTAATTGTTTTATCCCCTGGAAGATTAATAAAACGAAAAACGCACACTTATGCCAACAAGTAAATGAGGAGAAGTGGAACTGACAACATGTGTGTCCATCTCATGAGTGAACAGTCCTTGAACAAGGACTTTTTTTGGATTTGGTGTGTCTTCCTCTGTGTGTGTGTGTGTGTGTGTGTGTGTACATTGTCATGGCTCAAGGTGCTTGTCAGCTGAACGACTTTGCTGGGGGGATTAACAACATGGCGATCTACTTTATTACCCATCAATGCTTGCACGGCACTTCACCTGACTATCTAAAGGACATTCTTGCACCATATTCATCCACCCGGTCTCTACGTTCACAGAACAGCAATTTACTTCATATTCCTCGGACCAAATTGAGGACCATGGGAGACCGAGCATTCTGTGTGGCTGCCCCCCGCCTGTGGAACTCCCTCCCTGATGACCTGAGAGCTCCACAGTCACTGGTTGACTTTAAAAGCAGCATAAAGACCTTTCTTTTTAAGCAAGCCTATTCTGCCTCCACATGATTTTATCTTTGATATCATTATTGATTTTACTTGATTTTATCACTTGTTTTATTTTATTTTGTTTTATCACTTGTTTTATTTCATTTATTTTTTAAGCAAGCCTAATCTGCATCACATGATTTTATCTTTGATCTTAGTCGATATTATTATTGATTTTATTTGATTTTATCACTTATTTTATTTTGATCTTTGCTTTTTTACACTTTGTAGCACTTTGAGATTTTTATTAATGAAAAGTGCATTATAAATGGAATTCATTATTATTATTATTATTATTACTTGAAATGTGACTGAAGCTTAAAAAGTAAAAAGTCAAACTCCTGACATACACAGAGCCTGTGCTGAGACTTTTTACATGTTCTTGCATCATCATCACACGTTTCCTCTGCCTCTTCCTGCCTTCTGTCCTACACGTCTTCCTCCTTCTTCATTCCTCTTCCTTATTTTTTGCTCCCGAGCACAGCTCTCCTCTTCATCGGGTTAATAAATATACATATAAAACCAATTGGCATTCCACCCCTTCTCAGTTTTCTGGAAGAATCAATGAACACAATGCAAGCTGAGAGAAGAAGCATGCAGAAATCAATCAAAGTGAGAAATGCACTCATAAAATACAAATAAAAGGTGACGAAGAGCGTCTAGAAAGGGAAGGGGCGCCCAGAGGCCATAGGGCTCCACCTCTGCATCGCTGATCGGTGAGGGAAAGCTGATGTCGCAGCAGGAGAGACTCGACTCTTATCGATATTTCATGTCTTACGTAAAGCTGTTGCAGGTCGATGTCTCCACTCATAGCTCGCCTTTCTTTGTGAAATATCATTCAATGAAGCACAGTCGGTAAAAAGTTACAAATGAACGAATGTGAAAAGCAAAGAAACAACATTCCTCCAGACATTTCAGAGACATCTGCAGATGAACTTGATTTAAATTTGATTTTCAAATCCACTGATTCCTTTAAAGCGTTCGTCGTCTGCGTGCCGAACAGAGAACATCCTTGGTTAGTCTGAAACAGTGAACGACTGCAGCAGCCACAGGAGAGAAAAAATAAAAAATAAAAAAGTCGGTTTTGTAAGATTTATTTATAAGAAAATAATATGACAATAATATGAACATAAAATATGTCTTGAACTGCATTAAGAGGGTCTCCGTTAGTTGTGATAATAATGGCTGAATAAAAAGTAATTGAAAAACTTGTACAGATTTCTGCTGTTCTTTGAAAAATAATGCAGTTGTGCTAAATGACCAAAGAAAAGATTTGTCATAATCAGAGATGGTTCAGAGCTTATTGAAGTGGGGTTTTTGAGGAAAGTTTATGAATAATCAATATCTTACCTGCTGTAGATTACTCTTTGAACAATATCTGGAGGGGAAAAAATATTACCGTAAATTTGACTGGTGAGCTAACAGATAAAGGGTATAGTGGACAGCAATGTCAAATGTTTAAATGTGAACGCTAAATTAACTATTTTGTTTTTGGTATTTTTAACATTACATGGTTATTTTAAAAGAACTCTAATAATATTCCTGTTTGAAGTGCTACCGCTAACTGCTCCTGCCAGTACTTGACCTGGCATATAACCATAGAATTCCATGTAAACTCGTTTTGTAAAATTTACAGCAATGTAAAGGTGTTCTAAAATAGAGTTTGCACGAACTGCCACGACATTTCTGAGGCTGAAGCTTACAAAAAGCAGCAACCCGTTTTAGTTT
>JBBPBX010064815.1:0-14128 GCA_038048925.1 Garcialebias charrua | reverse complement strand
GCCTCATACAGCTTTCCTCCCAGAAAACACAGTAGCAATATTACAGATTTTTTTATGTTACATATTATATCAGGTAAATAAAGTAACAATATATAACAATAGTGGTAATCAGTGCTCAATATTTTATGTAGCGAAAATATGAAATCTTAAAGGACAACACCCACCATGACAGTAACAATTCACCATATTGGACAATTACTGTAGTAGAATATGATGTCTATTTTCATTTTTGCAATTGGGCCAGGCGAGCGTAAAAAACAAAATAAATAAAAAACGAGTCCCGGATGAATCCGGACACCCGGCCGAAGATTGCCGAAGTGTGAAATCACGTCATTGAAGTCTCCCCCTAAAAAGGCAGGAGTGAGTTCGCCATGGAGGTTTATGAGAGAACTGCAGTTGATCGTGTCCTACGTGGATGCGTGATCTCTAAATATTTCCTGGTGCAATTGTGTTTACAGCTGGACCAGCCAGCGCTCTATTTTTATTTATTTATTATAACTTTTTTATAAGATAGAACACCGCTGCGGTTAAAACGCTGCTCTCACTCACTCCTCTGCCCGCTGCCTCGGAGCCAGCCGCGTGTTTTCTCCCGGCTACGTTCTGCTAGTCACCTTTGAAGTTCCTTCGTGCTACGGTTAAAACTGCTGCTGCTCTCACACTCACTCCTCTGCCCATGAGAGGAGCCAGCCGCATGTCTTCTCCCGGCTCCGCGTTCCTTCGTGGTGCCGACTCAGGGCTCGGCTCCGTATCTCAGCCTTGCGGGGAGCACGCGCGCTCAGAGCTCCTCTGCGGCTGCCTTTTTAATTCTGTACTCCCGACCTGGCTGTCCGGTCACGGGGAGAGAATAAAAAGTGGGTGCACGCTCAGAATATGACATCAGTGAGTGACCACAGGATTAATCAACATGCAGATTTATTAACAAGGGAATATTAAATATGTTTCGCTTTTTTTTCCCTCTGAGCAACGGAGGAAGGTGGTGCTGATCAGCAGACAGTTGTACAAATATTACTGAGGAAATATTAAAATGACACAACACGACTACTTGTAAAAGTCTGACGTTTGTCCCACACATCGTTTTTATTAGTTGTATTCTCTGGTCAGAAGTTGATGCATGCTTGTTATAACTCCGCCTATAACTCCAAGGCGGAAACTTCAGTGATGTCAATGCCCATATATGGAGAGGGGCAGATTTTCCCGGAGCTGCATGCTAAAATCTGCTATAAATCATGAAATAACACATTTAGCGTTATTTCTCTACAATATAAATAAACACTCCTGTTTTATTTTTAAATAAACTAATAAATATTAATGGCGATGCAATTTGAAAACATGGTGGGTCATGTCCTTTAACAGCCTGGAGTCCATGTCAGAGTTTTAACATTTATGACATTTAAACTGTTACTTTCCGTGAAAGAAGACAATGAAAGATGGTCATCAGAAATTCAAACCATCATGGTATACAGTATAGGTTTTTGTTGCCTCCCTAATGTAATTATTCCTACCTGATGTCATCACTTGTCTCCTCTATCACTGACCTCGTGTCTGTCTCCTTCACCCTTTGTCTGTGGCATTCTGCACTAAGTCATATGGTCAAAAAAGCATTATATATTAGTTGTAAAAATTACAGATCTTAATACAGTTTTTAAAAATAATGTTTACATGTTATTGCTTGGGCTTAAGTAGCTGTTCCCTCACTTCCACCTGCATTAGACCAACCTGTTGCCTTCCCCAGTCTGTCCTGATTCTTCTGTCATCTTCTCTTCCTTCTCTCCATCCTCACAGCTTTGTGTTAAGTAGGTTTAAAAATACAGCAGTCAAACCACAATAGAAATGAAACTTTAATTTAAATGATCTCCTTGTTGGATAACAGTTACTGACTGGACATTTCATCTGATCTGACTTACCAGATACATCACAACACACACCACTGTAGTGATATTAAATAAGACATTTAAACTCAAGTGTCCCTCTGCCAACCTTTTTGAGTCTCAGGGCTATAGTGACACTGAGGACTAATTTGTCTGATACACACATAAACTTGTACAACTCGTCTTTAATTAAAGAATCAATAATAAATGTACATATGAGTGAATAAATTGCAGCACTGCATTGGAACATAGCTGGGAACTGCCACCACAACAGTTTAGCTTTCCTGTGTTAATGTTTCCTGAGTTTTATTTAGGTCATTCTTACACTTAGTGTGTGGATGTGTGTGTGACACGTATCAAATATTCATAAAAATATGAAACAAATCACGTCTATAGGGGAGGCAACATTTATTTAACAGCCAAATATGGGACGATTCCTATTAGGCTAGCTTTAGCTAACCTGAATATTTTACAAGCCTCCTGTCCTGCTAATACACTGACTGTACTTACCTAATATCTTTTAACCACATTGAAAGGCTTTTTTTCCATCCTGCCAACAACTTCCTTCTCCCTTTTTCTGTTTTGCGCCCTGGATAGTTTTTTTTTCTGCCGCTCCAAAGTCAAGTGCACGAGTGAAAAAAAAAAAAAATAAATAACGCGCCTGAGTGCGTTCTCTTAGGGGCGCGTGTTCACAGCCACCTGTGTGTGAAGGGAGAGCGATAGGAGGAAGGAGGTGAGGGAGCAGGGGGTGCCTAATCAGTGCTGTTCCCCTGTTATTGATCATTTCATGCAGTTAAAGAAAATGCCTGCTAGAAAAACGTTTTTTTTTCTTTTTCTAGAGACGGTTTTGACGCCCCCTTAAGTGCAGCGCCCCCATGCGGTGCATCCACGGCATAGTGGTCATTTGCGCCAGTGTGCATAGAAACAGCTCATGCGCTTTTCTGACTGAATTTAATACATGGCCATCAAACTGTTCCAACATGAGCACACGCACACATACTCCAAACAGCAGCACGAACATGAGTCTGTGAGAGCAGAATGAGCACAGCAACATGAAACAGATCTGCAGCAACATGAAACAGATCTGCAGCAACATGAAACAGATCAGCAGCAACATGAAACAGATCAGCAGCAACATGAAACAGATCAGCAGCAACATGAAACAGATCAGCAGCAACATGAAACAGATCAGCAGCAACATGAAACAGATCAGCAGCAACATGAAACAGATCAGCAGCAACATGAAACAGATCAGCAGCAACATGAAACAGATCAGCAGCAACATGAAACAGATCAGCAGCAACATGAAACAGATCAGCAGCAACATGAAACAGATCAGCAGCAACATGAAACAGATCAGCAGCAACATGAAACAGATCAGCAGCAACATGAAACAGATCAGCAGCAACATGAAACAGATCAGCAGCAACATGAAACAGATCAGCAGCAACATGAAACAGATCAGCAGCAACATGAAACAGATCAGCAGCAACATGAAACAGATCAGCAGCAACATGAAACAGATCAGCAGCAACATGAAACAGATCAGCAGCAACATGAAACAGATCAGCAGCAACATGAAACAGATCAGCAGCAACATGAAACAGATCAGCAGCAACATGAAACAGATCAGCAGCAACATGAAACAGATCAGCAGCAACATGAAACAGATCAGCAGCAACATGAAACAGATCAGCAGCAACATGAAACAGATCAGCAGCAACATGAAACAGATCAGCAGCAACATGAAACAGATCAGCAGCAACATGAAACAGATCAGCAGCAACATGAAACAGATCAGCAGCAACATGAAACAGATCAGCAGCAACATGAAACAGATCAGCAGCAACATGAAACAGATCAGCAGCAACATGAAACAGATCAGCAGCAACATGAAACAGATCAGCAGCAACATGAAACAGATCAGCAGCAACATGAAACAGATCAGCAGCAACATGAAACAGATCAGCAGCAACATGAAACAGATCAGCAGCAACATGAAACAGATCAGCAGCAACATGAAACAGATCAGCAGCAACATGAAACAGATCAGCAGCAACATGAAACAGATCAGCAGCAACATGAAACAGATCAGCAGCAACATGAAACAGATCAGCAGCAACATGAAACAGATCAGCAGCAACATGAAACAGATCAGCAGCAACATGAAACAGATCAGCAGCAACATGAAACAGATCAGCAGCAACATGAAACAGATCAGCAGCAACATGAAACAGATCAGCAGCAACATGAAACAGATCAGCAGCAACATGAAACAGATCAGCAGCAACATGAAACAGATCAGCAGCAACATGAAACAGATCAGCAGCAACATGAAACAGATCAGCAGCAACATGAAACAGATCAGCAGCAACATGAAACAGATCAGCAGCAACATGAAACAGATCAGCAGCAACATGAAACAGATCAGCAGCAACATGAAACAGATCAGCAGCAACATGAAACAGATCAGCAGCAACATGAAACAGATCAGCAGCAACATGAAACAGATCAGCAGCAACATGAAACAGATCAGCAGCAACATGAAACAGATCAGCAGCAACATGAAACAGATCAGCAGCAACATGAAACAGATCAGCAGCAACATGAAACAGATCAGCAGCAACATGAAACAGATCAGCAGCAACATGAAACAGATCAGCAGCAACATGAAACAGATCAGCAGCAACATGAAACAGATCAGCAGCAACATGAAACAGATCAGCAGCAACATGAAACAGATCAGCAGCAACATGAAACAGATCAGCAGCAACATGAAACAGATCAGCAGCAACATGAAACAGATCAGCAGCAACATGAAACAGATCAGCAGCAACATGAAACAGATCAGCAGCAACATGAAACAGATCAGCAGCAACATGAAACAGATCAGCAGCAACATGAAACAGATCAGCAGCAACATGAAACAGATCAGCAGCAACATGAAACAGATCAGCAGCAACATGAAACAGATCAGCAGCAACATGAAACAGATCAGCAGCAACATGAAACAGATCAGCAGCAACATGAAACAGATCAGCAGCAACATGAAACAGATCAGCAGCAACATGAAACAGATCAGCATCAACATGATGGGATTTTTCACAGTGATTATCCTGGTTAGAGATTCATGAAGCTGCACAAAAACTGAAGTTTATGTTGCTGATTGACATATTGTTTTTATTGTTTAATGGTATCAGTGTATTATTAGTTAATGTTTTTTAGTTGATGTTTTTCTTAGTTCATATCTTAGATCTTATTACTGTTTTTATTTAACTGGGACCCTGTGTAAATAATTTCATTCCACCACAAGGTCAACATGTGGTGCATATTCAGTACCGTAAAAATTGGCGTATAACACGCAGTTTTCTTACTCATTTGAATGTCCTGCGTGTTATACACCGAAGCGTGTTATTTATGGATTTTTTCCCATATTTTTAGACCAATTTTTGGCTCTGATATCGCCGTTTTTCCTTTTGGGCAAAAAATGGTGCAGTACCACTTTTGTCCGCTAGGGGGCCACTTCCAGACCGATTCTAGCTCATGTGTCCGAAAAAAGCCTCCTCTTGTCGGACCGACTCTGTCGCTGCCCGCCTCCTGCTCTGGATGTAGCTGCTGTTAGCTGTGTTGTTCTCTGTTTTTTTAGCAAGATAACTCATAAACCACACCGCGGATTTTCTTGAAACTTACAGAGTACAGTATAATTATATGGGTTTCATTTACAAACTTTTAGCTGTATAAGACATTTGAGATAAAATTCAATTTTTACAATTTATTTTAGTAGCGCACGAGAATGTTCTGGAAGAAGTCAAACCGAAACAATTTCAGATTTGACCATTTTGTGAATTGATTAAGGAACTGTTAAGCTCAGGTGTAGACTCTGCTGATGGAGCAGGTGTAGACTCTGCTGATGGAGCAGGTGTAGACTCTGCTGATGGAGCAGGTGTAGACTCTGCTGATGGAGCAGGTGTAGACTCTGCTGATGGAGCAGGTGTAGACTCTGCTGATGGAGCAGGTGTAGACTCTGCTGATGGAGCAGGTGTAGACTCTGCTGATGGAGCAGGTGTAGACTCTGCTGATGGAGCAGGTGTAGACTCTGCTGATGGAGCAGGTGTAGACTCTGCTGATGGAGCAGGTGTAGACTCTGCTGATGGAGCAGGTGTAGACTCTGCTGATGGAGCAGGTGTAGACTCTGCTGATGGAGCAGGTGTAGACTCTGCTGATGGAGCAGGTGTAGACTCTGCTGATGGAGCAGGTGTAGACTCTGATGATGGAGCAGGTGTAGACTCTGCTGATGGAGCAGGTGTAGACTCTGATGATGGAGCAGGTGTAGACTCTGCTGATGGAGCAGGTGTAGACTCTGATGATGGAGCAGGTGTAGACTCTGCTGATGGAGCAGGTGTAGACTCTGATGATGGAGCAGGTGTAGACTCTGATGATGCAGCAGGTGTAGACTCTGATGATGGAGCAGGTGTAGACTCTGCTGATGGAGCAGGTGTAGACTCTGATGATGGAGCAGGTGTAGACTCTGCTGATGGAGCAGGTGTAGACTCTGATGATGGAGCAGGTGTAGACTCTGCTGATGGAGCAGGTGTAGACTCTGATGATGGAGCAGGTGTAGACTCTGATGATGGAGCAGGTGTAGACTCTGATGATGGAGCAGGTGTAGACTCTGCTGATGGAGCAGGTGTAGACTCTGATGATGGAGCAGGTGTAGACTCTGCTGATGGAGCAGGTGTAGACTCTGATGATGGAGCAGGTGTAGACTCTGCTGATGGAGCAGGTGTAGACTCTGCTGATGGAGCAGGTGTAGACTCTGCTGATGGAGCAGGTGTAGACTCTGATGATGGAGCAGGTGTAGACTCTGCTGATGGAGCAGGTGTAGACTCTGCTGATGGAGCAGGTGTAGACTCTGATGATGGAGCAGGTGTAGACTCTGCTGATGGAGCAGGTGTAGACTCTGATGATGGAGCAGGTGTAGACTCTGCTGATGGAGCAGGTGTAGACTCTGATGATGGAGCAGGTGTAGACTCTGCTGATGGAGCAGGTGTAGACTCTGATGATGGAGCAGGTGTAGACTCTGATGATGGAGCAGGTGTAGACTCTGATGATGGAGCAGGTGTAGACTCTGATGATGGAGCAGGTGTAGACTCTGATGATGCAGCAGGTGTAGACTCTGATGATGGAGCAGGTGTAGACTCTGATGATGGAGCAGGTGTAGACTCTGATGATGGAGCAGGTGTAGACTCTGATGATGGAGCAGGTGTAGACTCTGATGATGGAGCAGGTGTAGACTCTGCTGATGGAGCAGGTGTAGACTCTGATGATGCAGCAGGTGTAGACTCTGATGATGGAGCAGGTGTAGACTCTGATGATGCAGCAGGTGTAGACTCTGATGATTGATCAGGTGTAGACTCTGATGATGGAGCAGGTGTAGACTCTGATGATTGATCAGGTGTAGACTCTGATGATGCAGCAGGTGTAGACTCTGATGATGGAGCAGGTGTAGACTCTGATGATGGAGCAGGTGTAGACTCTGCTGATGGAGCAGGTGTAGACTCTGATGATGGAGCAGGTGTAGACTCTGATGATGGAGCAGGTGTAGACTCTGATGATGCAGCAGGTGTAGACTCTGATGATGGAGCAGGTGTAGACTCTGATGATGCAGCAGGTGTAGACTCTGATGATGGAGCAGGTGTAGACTCTGATGATGGAGCAGGTGTAGACTCTGATGATGGAGCAGGTGTAGACTCTGATGATGGAGCAGGTGTAGACTCTGATGATGGAGCAGGTGTAGACTCTGATGATGCAGCAGGTGTAGACTCTGATGATGGAGCAGGTGTAGACTCTGATGATGGAGCAGGTGTAGACTCTGATGATGCAGCAGGTGTAGACTCTGATGATGGAGCAGGTGTAGACTCTGATGATGCAGCAGGTGTAGACTCTGATGATGGAGCAGGTGTAGACTCTGATGATGCAGCAGGTGTAGACTCTGATGATGCAGCAGGTGTAGACTCTGATGATGGAGCAGGTGTAGACTCTGATGATGGAGCAGGTGTAGACTCTGATGATGCAGCAGGTGTAGACTCTGATGATGGAGCAGGTGTAGACTCTGATGATGCAGCAGGTGTAGACTCTGATGATGGAGCAGGTGTAGACTCTGATGATGGAGCAGGTGTAGACTCTGATGATGCAGCAGGTGTAGACTCTGCTGATGGAGCAGGTGTAGACTCTGATGATGCAGCAGGTGTAGACTCTGATGATGGAGCAGGTGTAGACTCTGATGATGGAGCAGGTGTAGACTCTGATGATGCAGCAGGTGTAGACTCTGATGATGGAGCAGGTGTAGACTCTGATGATGGAGCAGGTGTAGACTCTGATGATGGAGCAGGTGTAGACTCTGATGATGCAGCAGGTGTAGACTCTGATGATGGAGCAGGTGTAGACTCTGATGATGCAGCAGGTGTAGACTCTGATGATGGAGCAGGTGTAGACTCTGATGATGGAGCAGGTGTAGACTCTGATGATGCAGCAGGTGTAGACTCTGCTGATGGAGCAGGTGTAGACTCTGATGATGGAGCAGGTGTAGACTCTGATGATGGAGCAGGTGTAGACTCTGCTGATGGAGCAGGTGTAGACTCTGATGATGAGCAGGTGTAGACTCTGATGATGGAGCAGGTGTAGACTCTGCTGATGGAGCAGGTGTAGACTCTGATGATGGAGCAGGTGTAGACTCTGATGATGGAGCAGGTGTAGACTCTGATGATGGAGCAGGTGTAGACTCTGATGATGGAGCAGGTGTAGACTCTGATGATGGAGCAGGTGTAGACTCTGATGATGGAGCAGGTGTAGACTCTGCTGATGGAGCAGGTGTAGACTCTGCTGATGGAGCAGGTGTAGACTCTGATGATGCAGCAGGTGTAGACTCTGCTGATGGAGCAGGTGTAGACTCTGCTGATGGAGCAGGTGTAGACTCTGATGATGGAGCAGTCCAAAGCAAAGTGAAGGACACGGGTCTGGTTTTAACCAGGCTACAGTCATCCAGGACATGGTGAATTCAAAAAAGTGCAATAAAAAAAACAAAGTATAGTATAATAAATAGTATAATAAATAGTATAATAAATAAATAAAGTCCAGTTGTTTTTGTCTTGAACTTTTTTAAATTTGTCATTATAGCCACATTTTCCTATTACATGATACAACAGCCAGCAGCATGCCATACACTGTTACTACTGGGGCCATCAAGTGCTGCTGTTTATTTTGTTTTTTCAGTCAGAATGAATGTAAACGGTCATATCTCAACTAAAAAAGGTTTATAAATATGGGAAAAAATCTATAAATATGTCACTTTGGCCTATGAGTTGCAAGGCATGTCAATTATGCAAAAAACTGCGACTTACAGGATGAAAAATACAGTAGTTATTATTTTTCTACCTCTCTTTTTGAATTGTGCATGTTTTCAGTGTTGAATTATTTTAACTAAACTGTTCTGTTTTCAAGTTTACGGTTTTTGTTTGCCATTAGAGATATGTTGTGTGTGGGAACAATTAATCAACTTTTTGTTGTGGGTTACATTTAAATAATAGGTCAGTGCTTTTATTGAGGCAAGAAGCAAATTGATGTATCCAGTAATTGTTATAAAACTACATTTACTACCAACGTTTAGGAAGAAAATGACAGTAATCTATCAATTAGTCGCTCTAAACTGAAGTACAAGAGGTTGTTGTTACGGTTGCAGCTCAGTGTTGTGATGGTATTAAAAATATTGTGATGGTATTAAAAAATATTGTGATGGTATTAAAAAATATTGTGATGGTATTAAAAAGGTATTAAATTTAACTTGAGAATTTCTGTATATACCCTGTGTACTGTATTTTACCAAGCACTTAGCCTATCCTAACACAGTACCCTACATAATTATCAAAAAACATACATTTGGGAGCCATAATGAAGGAAAAAAATAGTTAATTCTCTACTGGGATGCTGTGGTGAAGCCGTCCGTCCCTCCTCTGTATTCTCTATTGCGTTTACGACGTAAAACAGGGTTCACAGTACAGTTTTGTTTTTTGAATGTCCAGAGGACCAGACTTAGCTTTTTTAGAGAGTAATGTGTAGCATTCCTCCGCAGCTACGTTAATAACGTAAATCCGGAAACTGCGTAACTCGGCTTTTCAAAATAAATGTTCAAAATTGTAAAAAAAATTAATAATGGGAGATGCGCCGTGACCCCGAAACGTTGTAACCCGAGGACTACAGTACATGTACTGTACTCCTATTTGTTAATTTGTTGGTTTCTTATTGGATTTCTGAACTTAACTGTGAGTAAGGTGGACAGACTGAAGACCTGTCCCACAAACATGCATTCATTCATTCAACCTTTATTTATGCATGTCCCCATGTCATGTGACCGGTCTTCGGCTGTGACATCACTGCCACCAATGAGATGGAGATTATTACACTGAAACATCCATTTGACTAATCTGAGGATTTAGTCTGAGTTCAGATTATGATTTGTGTCTAATCACCTCTAATCCACACACACACACACACACACACACACACGCACGCACGCACGCACACACACACACAGCTGGAGTTTCTGGGACATCAACAGGAGTCCTCAGAGACCTGTTCCCTGGTACTGGTTCATCTTTAAATCACTTCTTGGTCTGCTGCCCTCATACATCTCCTCCTACATGTCTTTGCGTGAGTGCAGCTACAGCGTGCGCTCTCAGGACATGATTACCTGCAGTGTTCCGTCAGTGAGGACTGAACTTGGAAAAAGGGCCTTCTCCTACTCTGCTCCTGCTTCATGGAATATCTTACAAAAAGATCTGAAGCTCTCGAACTTGACTTCTCTAAATGGTTTTCAGAATCTGTTGGAATCCTGGCAAAAACCAATGCAGATTTGTTCCTGTCTTTGATTTTATACGTCTACCTTATAATGTTTTGCTAGTTTTTTGATACTTTGTTAAAAAAATATATATATATTTTTTTTTTCTCTCTTTTGTTTTCTATTGTTTATTGTTTGTTTGTTTATTGTTTAAGGAAATTCTACCATTGCTGTTCATTGTTCTTTAGTTTTAGCAGGTCGCTTTCGTAAATGAGCCCATGAGGTTCAAAAGATTTACCTGACTAAATAAAGGTTGAATGAATGAATGAACTGGTCCTTAGAAAAGCCAGTTGGACTGAGGACCAGGACCAGTTCTGGACCAGAACGGGGCTGCAGCGACTAACAGATCAGGGTCTTTCATGAAGACCAGTGTTTTTAGTTTCCACTAGAGCAGGGCTGTCAAAGTCAGATACACCGAGGGCCAAAAAAACAAATTTTCTACAAGCCAAGGGCCGGACTGGTCCAATGTTTATTATAAGGGGATGATATAAGAAAAATGTTTCTTCTTTCTGCACTCTTTTCATTCAATGTTTTCTTTTTGATAAATTTGTTTTATTTTGTCTCTTTTAAATGAATGAATAAATGAATTGAATAAAATATTAAATAGCTTTACATCTGTTAAGTTCTTGGCATAAACCAACACAGACATGTTCCTGCTTTTAGTATTTTACATTGTTTTATAATGTAGCTCTTTATGTTTCATTTCTTAAATACAATTTTCTTGTTATTTTTAATTAATATGCTGTTTTATGATTGTTTACAGTTGGCTGCAAGTATCAAGCTGCAAAATCCTTCATTTTCTACAGCTGATAGCTGTTGGTCATTAATTATGATGAAGTTTAGAAACTTCTCGGTGAACATTTGAGCTCCGTGGCTTCAGCTGTGTGTTTTTCTTGTTCCATCCGGGGCGGGCGCTCTGATTTCAGTCAGCTGCTCTCAGCCTGTCCCTCCTACGAGACGGGCAAGACAGCGGGTCAGACTGGACGCAACTGGCCGTGGTCGGTCTCCCTGTTTTGGTTCAGGGAGAGTGGCGTCCCGCTGAAGCCCCAGAGCTCGAATGTCCAATGTAAAACTAACTTGACCGCAGTTTAATGTGGCACTATGGCTCTGCAGACATTGCACGTTGCTGTCTTGAGGTGTTTAGTGTAAAATACTTCCACACAGCGGACATGTTACAATGAGAAGTTGGCTAGCTGTTAGCTAAAGTGCTACTCACAGTTTGCACGCTGTAGCTGGCTGCAAACTATGAAATGGATTTCCTGAATGTGACGTGAGGCGGGTCTTATTACTCTGGGTTCATGAGACACGACTCCGGATCGGCCCCACCCCTACTACCGTTGCATTGTGGGGAATGTTCATTGTGGGGCGGGCGGCCGTGGCGTAGTGGTAATGGCAGTCGTCCCCCGATCGGAAGGTTGGCGGTTCGAATCCCGGTTCCCCACACCATGTGTCGTTGTGTCCTTGGGCAAGACACTTAACCCCGAGTTGCTCCCGGTAGGACTGGAAAGCACCTTGCATGGTAGTCTGCCGCCACCGGTTTATGAATGTGTGTAACATTCAATGTGTGTAGCGTTTTGAGATTTTCACTAATGAAAAGCGCGTTATAAATTGAATTCATTATAATGTAGTGTTGGTGCCTGCAAAACACCAGCTGGCGGCTGTGGCCTGCGGGCCGTTTCTAATAATAATTAAATATCATCCAGGGGGCCATAAATAATTAATTCGGGGGCCGGATCTGGCCCGCGGGCCGGGACTTTGACATATGTGCGCTAGACGATCACCTACAGAATTCAGTACAAAACTGCTCTCATTACACACCAATGCTTAAACGGAACTTCACCTGACTATCTAAAGGACATTCTTGCACCATATTCATCCACCCGGTCTCTACGATCACAGAACAGTAATCTCCTTCACATTCCTCGAACCAAATTAAGGACCATGGGAGACCGGGCATTCTGTGTGGCTGCCCTCTGCCTATGGAACTCCCTCCCTGACTACCTGAGAGCTCCACAGTCACTGGTTGACTTTAAAAAAGGCTTAAAGACTTTTCTTTTTAAGCAAGCCTACGGTACTCTGCCTCCACATGATTTTATCTCTGTTTTTAGTTGATTTTATTACTGATTTTTGTTGTTGTTGTTATTTTATCTTTGATTTTTGCCTCCTGCGCACTGATCGGAGCAGCAGCTCGTGTCTCTCCTCCACAACTTTCCTCTCCCTGCTTGGCTACTTTGTCTTTGTCTGTAGTTTTTCAGTGCTCGCTCGAACGCAAATTGAAGATGGATCTGGTTTCGTGGGCTATCAACTCTATTGATAAGATTTTTTCTACAAAACGATCAGGTCCGAGGGAACCTGCTTGCCCATCGCAGACGCATCCAGCCGGATATATCATGGATTCCTGGGGGGAGTGGAAGATGTTATGCCTGACTGTTCTGTCTGTCGAAGATGTGGAAGATTTATTCATAATTGGATTTATGATCTCTGCTTTTTGGCTTGTGTGGAGTTCTCTTCTATTGGAAAATTAAGAAGACTTCTGCAGCTATCAACGCCCTGTCGAAGCTCCCTTATCAAAATGAGAGTTTGATCCGGGCTGTGACCTCCATGAATCAGCTGCTTTATGAGTTGAACTGCAAAGTGGAGGCGGCCAGTGAGGACCGCAGACCACCGGTAAGGTTTGGGACTCGTATGCGGCCAGGAGGGTCACATCTGGGGGAGGAGGACTCATAGCTCGGGTCGATGAAAGCTTCCCATAATTTGGAGCAAATTGGATTTTGGATGCCCATCTGGACTCAAGGCTACAGGAAAGTACTGTACACTGTGAGCCTGACCTGAAGATAAATCATGCTATATCTAATCAGACTTCCCAAGCAGCCTTGGACAGGCTGACTACAAATCTCTCCTGAGTGAGCAACTGAGGACTGAAACTACTGTCGCAACCCCCCCCCCACCCTTCCCTCCCCGGAGAACTTTCTGTGTGCTCTCAGACCGATAAGGCTGGCTGGTCCCATCATCATCAGAACTGTAGCTATCTGAACAGAGCTCATGGACTTAACTCACTGCTTCGATCTCAAATGCAAATGTGATTTGTCTTAACTGTTGCTTGCTGGTAGAGTTTTTTGATGTCTCATATGGTGTCCTGAAAGACAAAATGTGATATATCTTTTTTGTAATACCACTGATTACCCTCATGGTTCTCCCCTTTTTGTTTTCACACCTGTAACCTTCATCCCGATACGGATGAGAGAGGCCGCGCTGATAAGAAAAGCAGCAGCTTCACACACGTAGTCCCCTTCAGGATGACTGTGCGTACATATTCACGCTGTACTGGTGCAAACTTGTGCAATGTCAATAAAGGTACTCTGACTCT
>JBBPBX010064814.1:8388-20144 GCA_038048925.1 Garcialebias charrua | reverse complement strand
TCTATCTATCTATCTATCTATCTACATGTGTGTGTGTGTAAAAACTCTGATTTCTTCAAACAATTCAACAATGCTTTCAAGATACTTTCAAATAACTACTGTATATGTATCACCCCCCCTCCCCACCAAAAAGCTACATGTAAGAAAATAAAATGTTTGATATCAGATAACACCTTCCTGCTTTGATATCTTTGTTTTTAACTTGTTAAAAAAATCTGTATTTCTCTCTTATGTTTGTCTATTGTTGATTGTTCAAGGAAAATCTACTGTTTCTGTTGTCATCATTCTTTAGTTTGTAGCCAGGTCTCTCTTGTAAATGAGTCCTCGAGACTCAATGAAATTAACCTGACTAAATAAAGGTTGAATGAATGAATGAATGCTAGTGTTGTGGTATGTCAGATTTAAAAAGAAGATAGAACAAACTGGAGTTTTTTAAAGAACGAACATTTTAATAAACATTTTCAGTCTGATTTTAAGTACATGGAAGACTTAGGAACAGTTGAACATGCTAATTATTTGGTCCAGTTTTTAAACACTAATCCTAAAATGTTTCCAGACAGACTGTATATGTCAGACCAGCTCTTGGTTTTGAGACGATGGTACCTGAGTGAGAGTGAGATAGTATGACAATGTGGAGTGATTTATTAGAGGTTTGCTCGACACAAAGGTCGACTTTGCAGCTCAACCAATTGTTTCATTGTCAAACCTTCAATATATCTGTCAAATCAGACCTGCAGTAATCTGATCAAAGGAGATGCTGCATCAGGTCCTAGCAGACTTTTATGAATTACCAAATGGAAACAGATGGTGTGGATTTGATATAGCACTTAATTGGTTTACTTTTTACATTTCAAACCAAAAGTCATATATTACAAGTGAGGATGGTCTCTTGTGCCTCTGATCTGTGGGGTGCCTCAGGGGTCTATTCTCAGTTCTGTTTTGTTTTCTTTATAAATGCTTTCTGTAGGCCACTTGTTATAGAAATTCAATAGAATTTTTGATGTTGCTTACATTACTCAAATTTACTTTCCCTCAAAGCCAGATAATTTCACAAATTTTGCAATTCTAAAAAACTGATTGACTGAGATTAGAAACTAGATGTCTTCTAATTTTCTTCAGCTAAAGAAAGAGTCTATTCTTTACTCCAAATCAGGTTCCTGATAACATTCTTCAGTCACTTGCTCTTTGGTTTCTTAATCAATATTATAATAATGCAAGCATACTACAAACTCAAACTTAATTAAACTCAAATTTGATAAACGTGAGCAATCTGTAGTTTATTCTGTCTCATTTCAGCTGAGAAAGATGTATACTGTAAAAATCGCCGTATAACACGCTCCTGTGCCCAACACGCTTTGTCCAATTATTGTCAATAAATTGGAAAAATCCATAAATAACACGCGTCGGCGTGTAGTGGGCATGACCATGTCCACTTTGATACACCTGTATACTTTTGAACTGTTCCAGAGATGACCTTTACTGACCTCTCAGTAAAGCAAGACATTTACTACAAATTATTCCATTAGTTTGTAATCTGAGAACATAGTCACCAAAAGAGACTATTTCTACCTTTGATTTTATTCTAATGTAATCAAAAGAATAACTTTTGTCATTTTCATGATGTGTGCTTTTAAGCTGCTGTTATTCTTTTAATATGGAGTATTACTGTGTTACTTGACCATATAATGGTGTCATAGTTGAATTTTATGTCAAACTGTGCTTTTCAGATTTGTTTTAGAAGTGTTAAGACGCTAATCCAAGTATTTTACCTCTTGGAGTCTGTGCGTCTGTCTTTTTCCTAAACATTTCTCTCTGCTGCTGGCTGTAACCTTGGGTCGAGATAACAAGTGAACAGCTCGACTGTTTTTCTTGTGAACCAATGGAAAAGAGACGAGTTACTCTCATCTCAGATCCTTCCTTAAGTTCTAAGCTGTTGCTGGAACGGATGAGTTTGCTGGGAACTTCAAGACATGAAGACGTCCCAAAGAGCTGAATGAATGCCTGTCACCCGCCAAGGACAGTCATTCAGCTAAGGACTAAATAACATGCTGTTATGAGTCCACTTCGAACGAGCGTAAGCTCAAAACTTTGTTTATTCCTTCCTGGAATAAGTTTATCTTGAAGTCAGAGGCCAGGAGCTGACGCATTTTCTGATGACCAACGCGGAACCCAGGAGACGTTGAAAACGTAAACTAGAACCAGTTTTGGACGTGCTGGGCCTGAAGGACTCTGTGCATCTGAAGGCTGGTGTCATTTCTTTATCAGACTCGTCGTCGAAGGTAAAGAGCTGTTTACAAAACGTACCTGGATTTTAGCAGAAGTCGGATGGAAGTGTCACTTTTGGTATCATGCTCAAGACAATTTCCTGTAAACCATCTCTCCATCTTTCCTCCTATCCTTTCCCTCAATTCTAAGCTGGAAACTATTTAAGCTAAAGAGCCCTCAGACTAAATATGTTTAACATCCAGTATTGAAGTCTGTTGTGTTAAATTTAAATGTGCTGACGTGATAAATTGAAAGAGAGTGAAATCAAGTCAATCAAGTGTAATGGTGTTAATTTAGTTGATTCATTTTAAATAAATGATAGTGTCTCTTTGACATATCAAGCTAAGTTAATGTGTCCATTGTCACTCTATGGCTTCTGTTTTATTTATCCATCATAAAGATCACAGAAATATTGGGTAAACTGAAAAAGAAAAGAATCCGTGAAATTACTATTCAATCTGAATAAGTAAATTAATTAAGGTAAAGAGGTCAGTATTAATATTGACCTCCTCATAATCCTTTACAGGCGTATGATACGCATCTATTATGCGTCACCGCTAAGCGACGCGTCACCGCCTCATTTGCCCTGCTGAAAATGGCTGCCACAGAAGCGAGCCCGCACGAAGGACTTTACAAGATTAACATGGTAAAAATAATTATTTCTTTGCTGAGAAAAAATATATTTCTTAGCTGACTTTATAGCACAAGGGTTCCTGAGCTTAACCGTTTCATGAAATGGTCAAATCTGCTGGATTAAAAGAAGTAGTTTGCCATTTGCATGCGTGCGGGTGGGACGGCTTTATTTCTTTAAATTTAGCTAAATAAACGCTTCAAAATATATATTTCTTAGCTGACTTTATAGCACAAGGATTCCTGAGCTTAACCGTTTCACAAAATGGTCAAATCTGCTGGATTTAAAAGAGTAGTTCGCCATTTGCATGCGTGCGGGTGGGACGGCTTTATTTCTTTAAATTTAGCTAAATAAACACTTAAAAATATATTTCTTAGCTGACTTTATAGCACAAGGGTTCCTGAGCTTAACCGTTCCTTAATCAATTCACGAAATGGTCAAATCTGCTGAATTTAAATTGTTTCGGTTTGACTTCTTCCAAATGGTTGCGTGCGCTACTTTAAAGTAAATTATAAAAAAAATGAATTTTATCTCAATTATCTTCTACAGGTCAACAGTTTGTAAATGAAACCCCATATAATTACACTCTGTAAGCAGAAAAAATATCCACCGAGTGGTTTGATTTATAACAATATAGGTAAACGGAAATCTTGCTAAAAAAACAGCTAACAGTGGTTAGCTCCAGAGCAGGAGGCCGGGTAGCGACAGGGCAGTCAGGAGGCTTTTTTCGGACACATGAGCTAGAAACGGTCGGTGTACTTCTCTGGAAGTGTCCCCAGCGGACAAAAGTGGTACTGCACGATTTTTTGCCCAAAATGGAAAACGGCGATATCAGAGCCAAAAATGGGTCTAAAAATATGGGAAAAAAATCCATAAATAACACGCTTCGGCGTATAACACGCAGGACATTCAAATGAGTAAAAAAACTGTGTGTTATACACCGATTTTTACGGTAGTCAAAATACGTCCTATGCATTTCTATCAACAATAGAAACTGGAGGTTATGCACCATAACCAATGTTCCCTGAAGGAAGGGAACAAGGTGCAACACGTTTGCCCCTCCGATGCCCAAGCTCGGTGAAGTGCGTGTAGAGAATGAACGTGTGACGTCAGCGCCTTTTATGCAAGGAGGGCGGGGCCTCCTTGCTGACGCTGACGCCCACTTGCCTTAAAAGGTGTGATTGTATTGCTTCAGGTGAACCGCGCGGGGGCGCAATTCCCATAGTCATATGTTGCACCGCAGTGGACTGACTGATAAGGGAACTGGCTTTGCTCCTGTCATTCTCTTCTTATTTCACTCACTCCTCAGTCTGCCTCTCCAGTCATCAACCCTAATCACTCTCACATGTTCTTATCAGCCACCTGCCAAGCTGCACTCATTACTCGCCCTCCCTCTGTCACATAAAAAGCCTTCTCTCTCATTCATTCCTCGTCCGGTCATTAGCTGTGTTTCCATCCATTTTCATTTCGATTTTTGAGCTAATTTTTTGAAATCTCGCAAATATGTAAATACAAATTAATGCGAAGCAGAAGTGTTTCCATCTGCTGGCTTGAAGCGCATCTACCAAGCCACGCACAGCGTCATTACGTCAGACGTCAGCGTCATTACGTCAGACGTCAGCACTGCGCATGTCTACAGTAAACAGGAAGTAGCGGTTGAAAACAGAACCCGGCCACACATCTCGTCAAAATGGAGAGAATATTTCAGGTACGTGTTGCTATCGGTCGAGTTGTATTTATTCTGTCATGCCAACTAGTTTTAGCGATGTTACATGTTGTCCGGAGCGGAAACAGCTGATCAGTCACGTGACGTGAATGTTCGCTTCGGCAGCACGAGTCGGCAAATCTGTTTCCATCTGTCGCTGTGCGCATCTGCTCATTTTCGAACATCCCAAAAACCACCTCAAGCGAGCGTATAAACTTTTTGGCGAACTTGAGAAAGTAAATACGGATTTTGCCGTTTCCATTAAGCTTTTCTGCTGCGATACTTCAAAATGCGCACCTAGAAACCTTGATGGAAACACGGTGACAGTTTCTGCTCAGACAACACAGTCCTCTTTTTCTCCTCTGCGCCTGTTATCCTTCCACGGTGACATTAGTCAGTAAGTTTTGGCTGCCCCGACAGCATTTTGTTTTCTTGTTGTTTTAAAATAAATCCTTTTATTTTAATACTCCTGCCTTGTTCGCCTGCCTGCAAATGGGTCGAAAACAACGAGATGGTGACAATAACCTTTGATCATGTGTACTACAAACTCAAATTTAATTAAACTCAAATTTGATAAACGTGAGCATGAGAAACGTGAGCAATCTGTAGTTTATTCTGTCTCATTTCAGCTGAGAAATATGTATAGACAAAATACGTCCTATGCCTTTCTATCAACAATTAGAAACTGTTGCTCATGATTTTGTGCTATCACACTAGATTATTGCAGCTCCCTTTACTATTTACTAATACTACATTATTCCTGTTTAAAGCTAGGGTATGTAAGATTGTAATGTAGTCTGTAACTTTTCAAACAATATATATTTTAACATATTTCTTCACTCTGTCACTAGATTGATGTTAGAGAGGTCCGTGGTCCACACTGCTCTCACCCACCTGGATCAGAAGGACTCATACGTGCGTCTGCTCTTTGTGGACTTCACATCTGCCTTCAACACCATGATCCCCCAAACTCTGATAGACAAACTATCCACACTTGGACTAAGCCCCTCTATTTGTAACTGGGTCTTAGACTTCTTAACAGACAGACCACAGTCCGTGAAGATCCACAACTTCTCCTCCTCCACCATCACCCTCAGCACTGGCTCTCCTCAGGGATGTGTGCTGAGCCCTCTTCTGTTCACTCTGCTCACATATGATTGTACAGCCACACATCCAGGCTGTCATATTGTTAAGTTTGCAGATGATACAGCTGTGGTGGGATGCATCACAGATAATGATGAATCCAGCTACAGACAGGAGGTGGAACATCTGGAGAGCTGGTGCAAAGAGAACAACCTTCACATGAATGTGAAGAAGACGAAGGAGATGATTGTGGACTTCAGAAGGAACAAACACACCCACACCCCACTGTATATAGGTGGATCTGCGGTGGAGGTGGTCTCCAGCTACAAATACCTGGGTGTACACTTGAATGATAACCTCAGCTGGAGCAATAACACCACCAGCCTGATCAAGAAAGGTCATCAGAGACTCTACTTCCTCAGACGGCTGAGACGAGCCGGTCTGAGAAGCCCAGTCCTCACCTCGTTCTACAGGTGTGCAGTGGAGAGCGTCCTGTGCTCCAGCATCAACGTGTGGCATGGAGGCTGCACAGTTGCAGAGAGAAAAGCTCTGCAGAGAGTGGTGAAGGCTGCACAGAAGTCTGTGGGAGTCAGTCTCCCCACCATCACAGACATTTACACCTCCAGATGCAGAAAAAGAGCCACCTGCATCATGAAAGACCTCACTCACCCAGCACACTCACTCTTTGCACCACTCCCCTCGGGACGGAGGTTGAGGAGCATCAAATGTAGAACCACTAGACTGAGAAACAGCTTCTACCCTGAGGCTGTCAGACTCATGAATAAATAAATAATAAGAATAAACACTGCAAAATGTCACATCATACTGATACTGATCTGTTTCTTGTTGCTGCGTTCATCTGTGACCATCTGCTCATGTTCGTGCTGCTGTTTATAATGATGTTTTTCTACTACATTAGGGCTTAGTGTATTACTAGCTGATGTGATGTCTCTCTTAGTTAATCCTAGATGTTATTATTGTATTTCTCTTGCATTTGTTGTTGGATGTAACTGGGACCCTGTGTACATAATCTCGTTTTCAACACATGTACTACATGCGGTGCAAATGACAATAAATTCTCTCTGACTCTGACTCTGACTCTAATCTCTGAAAAAAACTAAAAAAAAATATTGTCCCCTTGCTTCTCCAGGTGGTAAATAAGCATTTCTAAAAAGAAAAAGTGACCCGCCATTTTCCAGCCAATAAAAACAAAGTTTGTAACCAGCCAATAAAAACCGAGCTTGAATTTGAATCAGCCAATAAAAACAGAGCTTGAATTCAAATTTCAACAGACCACAAGGGGGCAGAGCCATATATGGCTCTGAGGGGGAGGGATCAGAATGCTTTGCTTGTTGAATTTTTTTCTAAGTGCTGCTGTTCTACAGAAACTGCAGACTGAACCTTTAAGCCAATACTTGTTTCTCGTTTACTATTAGTCCAAACCTCAGCTGAGAGACTTCTCACCAATACATTGTTTTGTCTCATTTCAACTTTGTTCTCATCTCTACACTGACTCAGGATTAGTAAATTCAGTACTCTGTATAAGCTTCTTCTGTTTACTTGTAAAATGATCAATTCTGTTGCTTATCAGGGAGCTTTTAACTCCTTATGCCTAAAGGTCGTCTGATCAAGTGGTTTTAATCTTGTCTGAAAACACAAAAGGAACCGTGTGCTTGCTGCTCTGGGTCTCAGACTCTTGAACTGTCCTTCTCACACCTTGGGGTGTCTATGAGTGCACATCTATTTTCCCCAGCTCCCCGGGCGCTGACTACGGCTGCTCACTGCACCACCTGGTGGTGGTTGGGTTAAATGCAGAGACCAATTTCGTCTGTCAAGTATGGGAACATACACAGATGACAAAAATGTGACATTTATTTTTTATTTATTTAAAAGCAGGGCTGGCCCAAAGCATAAGCAGCCTAAACGACTGCTTATGGCCCCGGGGCCACAAGGGGGCGACCTAAGTGGAATTTATTTATTTACTCTTAGTAATGATTTCTATATGATTGACACAGTTGCATCTGCTGTGAGGAGCTTTTCCAAGTTCAAACTAATAAAGAACTATTTGAGTATTTGAGATCTTCCATGTGTAACCTGGTGGATTATTAGTTTCAAAATAGTGTTTATGTAGCTGTAAATTCCCACCCGTGTTGGGCCCGTGAAAACACCTATGCCCCATTTCCTCACCTCCACTTTCAGTTTGCAGTGTTGCCTGGTTCATTATATAGGCACCGGGTGTGCTCCAAGTCACAATCCGGGTCCTTCCCCCGTGTTGCACATGGCACAAGAATGACTGAGTGGACTGGCAGAGATTAGTATTAACAACAAAGTTGGCCATCAGATTTCTTACAGTGATGTCATAAATGACTGAAACCTGAAAAGCCATGAAGCACAGGTTTTAGGAAGTTTGTGAAGTTTTGAGGAAGAAGTATCATAAACAGGTCAAATGTGTGGGTGAAAGTTGTTTAATGTTTTAAGTTCAGCTTTTGAAAATTGTTGCATACATTTACAGAGTTTTAAGAACTAATTATTCAACTTCAATTTTTTTTTTTTAAACAATTTAACATGGTTTCAAGTAATCGTTCGTTTAAATTATTTGTTTCCTTGGTATTTAATTTTTTAATTTTATTTAATTTTGTATTTCAATATTTTTGTCTATTTTTGCACAATTTAATTTATTTTTATGCATCTAAGTTATTTTATCTGTTGTTTGTTGCACTACAAATTATTTTGAACATTACTGTTGCAGTTCTTTGGAACCAAAGATAATAAACCTGTTTGCTGTAAAATACATTGCATACTGGTGATTTTTATTATTTTGTTACTTTTAGTACCACTAGATCACACGCGTCAAACTCAAGGCCCGTGGGCTAAATCTGGCACGCCATAACTATTTATGTGGCCCTCTACACCTTATAGGGCCACAGAAACAGAACTTCAAGATAACAGTTGTGTGCTTCAATATTACTTTGTCAGTAAAATCAAATCAGTTTTTATGTTTATAATGCTAAATTACTCAAACATAAAATATTAAATTTTTAGAAGTAGTCATCAAATGCAGAGAAGGTTATATTTTACCAGTTTATTCATAGGTCGTTTCATCAATACATTCTGCCATGTCCAGCCTTTTGAGGACATTCATGAGCATGATGAGGCCCAAAATGAGAATGAGTTTGACACTCCTGAAATATAATGTAAACAGAGCTGTCAGAGTTGCAATAATTTTATGTTAGGTGGGTGAATGATCTGATCTTCTGACTGTTGATTGCAGTAATCCACATTATTAACAGAAATGGACCCCAAACCAAATTTAGCTTAGGGCTCCATGGAGGCTTGGGCCGGCCCTGTTTAAAAGTCAGGACTGCAAGCTCTCTATTAAGTCTACTAAACACCCATCTCTGTACCACCCATTGCCATGAAAGACGGGCAATCAAGTAAATCACTGTGTGTGTGTTTATCTGTTTCAAATTTGTCTAAATCACATTGTATCCCAAGTTTTAAAATATTTTATTTAACTCAAAGCTTTATTTTTATGGTCTCATAGTCTCATGTTGTTCTGCTGCAGATGTGCAACATCCCCTACCTGAGCATGCAGCTTGACCTGCTTCTGACCCTGAGGGAGCTCCCCATCAGCATGAACGACCTACAGCCTGTAAGTTTACTCAACGGAGTGAGTCCGAAACTGACTCACATCAGCAGTTCAAGCATGTGTTGAGCTGCATAAGAGCATCTTCAAACTGAAAGTGCCTCAACCTGCAGCCTCTTTAGCACACACTGAAACATGCCAACTTTAATGTTCAAACACATCATGGCTTTGAATGGAAAGGAAAATGATCATCTGTGCACAAGCAGATGTGATTATATGAAAGCTTTTCTGCTCAAGTTTGACTTTAATATTTGAAGTGGAGGTTGAAGAATATTTTCTTTTCAATTTGCTGGTTAATAATCTTGAAAGTAGAAGGGCACAAGAAACACTTTAAATGTACATTTGATAAAGAGGACAAAGATGATTCCTAATCAAATCAAGTTCAATTGTTCTGTAGGTGGTGGAAAAGGGTTTTTCTTCTAATCTAAACTCAATGAAATTCCACTTTGTTTTTTTTTTAACTGCTGAAGATGTGAAAACATTTGTTTATTTTAATTATTTCTGCAAACTTCTTGGCTCTTCAAAGACAGACAATCTTGACAAAATAGTAATAAAAAAAACTAATAAAGTTACAGTCCAAACAATTTTCCCTTCAAAAGTTTCAAAAAAGAAAAGCAGAATGTTCCATGCATGTGCAGTATGAGGATCCACGTTTGTCATTAGTCAAACTAATTGTTAACATTCTTATAAAAGATTGTTGTTCTTGGCTTCGATGTCTGCAGGCTGTGAAGATATTGCACAGGCAAAAATACCTCCCAGCTTCTAAGTTAGATGTTTTTTTCTTTGTGATTCTCTGGGATCTTTTATTTCTTTCAGCACGACTGATTCAATCCTAATCTCTTGTCTGCTGACTGTCTGACGATGGAGAGAAGTGGTGGGTAAAAATGACGGCAGTGTGTGATCCACTGACTGCAATGCTAATTTTTCTTTGTCTTACACACAGAGACAAACATGCTGGCAAGAGGACTCAAAAGGAGTTTTTCAGTTTCATTTAAGTTTTAATTTACTCTTAGCTTTTGCTCCTGATGTTGTTTTCCTTCTTCTGTCTCACTTTTATTAGAAAAAAGGTCACTCAATCTTTAACATTGGTATTTGCATGCAAACACTCAGGCATAGAAATTACCCACCTCCCATGTCTTTAGTACTTCACAGTGCATTGTGTTCAAAGTTTAGCTGCAGAACAGCCTCAATCTCTAAACCCTTTGAAATGACAGCCTTTTAAAGATTTGAACATTAAAACGATTTAAATGCCACCTGGCAGAGAGGGCTTGAGGAGAGAAAACAGAGAAGTCACCAACCAGGAGGATGTTTCTCACCTGTGGTGTGCTTTTTGGTATTTTCAGGATGACAGTTTTACTTGTGGTCCTGGCTCTTGTCTTGCCCTGTGTGTGAAAATGTAAAAAACAACAGCTTAAGTGTGTGATGCAAAAGACAGGGAGGCATCAATGGAAGCTGTGCTGCTCTGCATGAAAAAAAAAACAAACAAAAAAAACACTTTCTGTGCCACCATTGAGAAATATAAAGTTTTTTTATTTGGCTCTGTGAGAGTATCCAGCAGGGGTAAATTACTGAGACATTAAAAGTAACGTTGCACAGTGGTGGATGCTGAAGGAGCAGCGTTGAGATGTAAAGCAGGTGGAAGGCTCCGTCTTAACTTGTCTAAAGAAGGATTCATATGATGTTAATCCAACACAGACAAAATATTTCATTATAAAATAATCATAAGAGAGTTTTTGGTTGTGATCTTGAGTTGGTGGTTTGTGAATATTCAGTGTGGTTGGATCAGATAGCATATTTAGTTTTCTCACAACAAAAGATGACAAAGATCAAGATGTGTGAGAAATTTTCTGGAAAAACTGTGTTGCTACAACCAATGTCAGCCGTGAGGGCGTCTACGGTTATGGAATACAGTAGTCCCTCGCTACTTCACAGTTTGTTTATCACGGACTCGCTTTATCACGGTTTTTCAAAATAAGATTGGACATGACACAAAATTGGCTGATTGATGGATGAGCCACACGAATGGCATGAAAGTTTCATTAAAATAAATTATTAAAAAATATTTAGCACCTGTTGCACATTTGTGCAGCCCAGAGCTACAGAAAAAGCTGCTCATGCACCTGTGTGGACTCCTTACTGCAGGATAAACTTCCTGCTGCAGCTGATCAACTGTTCTCTGTGCAGATCAGAGAAGTGGGCGTGGCCAAGTCCACTTGCAGGTGGCAAAGAGCAGAGGAGGCAGGGAGCTGAAATCATGACATTCTGTGCTCTTTTAGAGCGTTTAAAGTTTAGAAACATTGTTTAGAATATTGCAAGAGTGTGGAAAGGTTTTACAACACAGACACACACACAGGTATATATATACATATATATATATATATATATAAATACCGTAAATATATAAATAAAAAAAAAATATATATAAA
>JBBPBX010064813.1:0-20144 GCA_038048925.1 Garcialebias charrua | reverse complement strand
AAGATATACTCAGTTTCACCACAAGGGAAAAGCTCGGTGGCTCATTGCACGAAATTAGGATCAAAGATTAAGCCAGGATTTTCGTGTTATCCTGGATTAATGAATCCTTGACTCGGTTTCACAAAAGAGGAGGTGTGTATGTTTCCATGGAGAACAATGCCTTGAAACTAACCTGGTCCTGAAACAGACTAAAAGTGAAACTTAATGTTTCTGAGCAGTCGGCGGTCACTCAGATCAGAAATCAGTGCATTTCACACAATCTCATTCAATGTTCTTAAGTACAGATTTGCATAGTTTTTTGTTGTTGTTGTTTTTTTGTTTTGTTTTTTACATTAAAATACAGCAGCCGGTCAAATAACTACTATAATTTTGACATTAAATAACTGTTTTAATAATAATAATAATAATTAATTCAATTTATAACGCACTTTTCATTACTGAAAATCTCAAAGTGCTACACATATATTGAATGCTACACACATTCATAAACCGGTGGCGGCAGACTACCATGCAAGGTGCTTTCCAGTCCTACCGGGAGCAGCTCAGGGTGAAGTGTCTTGCCCAAGGACACGACACATGGTGCGGGTCCCGGGAGTGGAACCGCCAACTTTCCGATCGGGAGACGACTGCCATTACCACTACGCCACGGCCGCCCTAATACAATCCTAATAATAGAAATAATACAAATAGAAATGAAATTATTTGTATAAATATTTGTGTAATAATCATTTATGATTATGGCATATTGCCCTGCTGTTTATTGATTTAGAGGTGGAATGAGTAGCCTGCTTATCTCTTCTAGAGAAAGTTAGAATTGGGTGTGGAAGTATCGCTAAAATCAGTTCAGACAATGGCCCTCATGCACAAACCGTTCGTACGCACAGATTTGTTCTTAAACTGTGCGTACGAGTGATTTAGGATCATTTGTGGCATTCAACAATGTTTTCGTATCCTACGATTTTTTTCAGATACGAACAAAATTTACGAGTGGTCCGGACCTGTCGTATATTTTAGGAGCGTCAGTCTGCTGTCATCCAGACGGAATTTCTCCACTAATAACTTCATATTTCGTTATTTAGAAAATATTTAGAGTTTAAAAAAGTCACGCACCACAATTGTTCTTGACAATAGGTTCTGTTTGAAGTCGAATTATAATTTTAAATGTAATAATGACTAACGGATTAAAGTATTTAAATTAAAATCAATTTGTTATCAATGCCGTTTTCTAACACTACAATATCAATATGAAGATCTCAAACTGAAACCAACTTAAATTATGAATTAATTTAAGTTTAATTTGTCTCGGTAACGCAGACTTCGGTAACGCAGACTTTACATTGACCTCCTCCTGTCACAGTCATAGCTGTCAGATAGCTCAATCAGTAAAGCGTTGCGTCGCAGTGCCGAACCTTATGGGTTCGAGTCCCACATGGGACACCGTTTTTTTTCTCTCCTTTTAATTCATTCCAGATTTAAAAAACACAAGAAAACTATTTACAATACAACAAGAAATGAAGCATAAAGTCTTTTTAATCTGGAATGAATAAATAATCTAAAGAAAGAAGGAAAAAAAAAATTGTCATACCTCGTGGGACTCGAACCCACGAGTTCTCGATAAGCAGTGCGATGCTTTACCCAGTTGGCCACCAGGTCGCGTGTATATTTTAAGGTCCACATTTCTTATAAACAAACATTCTTTGGCTTTAGTTGGTCATTTACTCCCATGAGTGACGCTGCTAATAAGGACAGATTTTCTTTTCTTGACCTCAGAGAGCAGAACTTCAATCTCCGCACCGGTAGAGTTCTTCTTTTTACTTTTCGCTGTCATTTTATGAACGAACACGTTTTGCCTCTGAGGCAGGAAACGTAGCCTTATATGGTGTTTTGAGGGGTGGGAATTATGTAAATAACCTCTCCGCGTGCACGCGCAGGTTGATAGAACAGGTGGGATTCATCATATTTGCGCAGCCATTTACACACTTTTCCTGAGGATAGAAGAGTTTGTTGAATCTGACGTGGCATGTTCGTACGAACGCTTCGTACGAACAAAAGTAGGAGAAATTTAGGATAAAAATACGAACATGTTCGTGCATGAGGGCCAATATGTGAAAATACACCATCCAAGTCATTTACACATAGTCTGTGCTGTACATCATCAGCTGCAGGTTACCAGTCTGCAGAATGTTCTTGTATTTAACTTTCACTTGTTGTCAGGTGTGTTTTGGGCCACTGCCAATGTTTGTGCTGTCTCATCATGAAATGAGAGTGAAAAATGTTCCCTGTTAAAATTAGAGATTCAAATGAACTGTATTCTTTGCAATATTTGAGCTCTGAAAGTGCTGCATCTATTTTGCTTCTTCTCACATTATTTTGTGTGAAATAAGAGAAATATTTGCAACAATTTCCTTCTCTGGTCAAGACATTCCCCTCTCCACCTCTGTTACAAATCTTGGAGTTAAAATGGACTCTCATCTTACATTTGAAAATCACATTAAGCTTCTGTTTAAAACCTGCTTTTTCCATCTTCGAAACATCTCCAGACTTTGCCCATCCCTAACTTTTTCTGATGCTGAGAAGCTCATCCATGCTTTTGTCTCCTCCAGACTCGACTACTGCAACTCCCTGTTTATTGGAATCCCTGGTAAATACCTTCAGAAGCTTCAATATATTCAAAACAGTGCAGCAAGGATTTTGTTGAGAGTTCGTAAATTTGAACATATTACGCCCATTCTCCATAACCTTCATTGGCTTCCTGTCACCTACAGAATTCAGTACAAAACTGCTCTCATTACACATCAATGCTTACACGGAACTTCACCTGATTATCTAAAGGACATTCTTGTTCCATACTCATCCACCCGGTCTCTGCGGTCACAGAACAGTAATCTCCTTCACATTCCGAGAACCAAATTAAGGACCATGGGAGACCGGGCTTTCAGTGTGGCTGCCCCCCGCCTATGGAACTCTCTTCCTGACTGCCTGCGGGCTCCACAGTCACTGGTTGACTTTAAGAGCGGCTTGAAGACCTTTCTTTTTAAGCGAGCCTACTCTGCCTCCTCATGATTCTATCTTTGACCTTAGTTGATACTGTTATTGGTTTTACTTGTTTTATCACTTGTTTTATTTGACCTTTGATTTTGTTGCACTTTGTAGCACTTTGAGATTTTCATTAATGAAAAGTGCGTTATAAATTAAATTCATTATTATTATTATTATTATTATTATTATTATTATTATTATTATTATTATTATTATTATTATTATTATTATTATTATTATTATTATTATTAGTCTCAAACTATTTTTCTCAAAATACTCTGATGCATGCTCAATAATCCAGGTAGAAAAATCCAAAAAAGCTAAGTCTGGTCCTCTGGACATTCAAAAAACAAAACAAAACAAAGCAATTTGTCTCAAAGTTATTCATATATGCCAATGCACAAAATAAATTTAATTTGTGCAAAAAATAACCATGGATCATTTGCTACCAGTTCTGGCCTCCCTTCACTGGCTCCCAGTTCACTTTCAAATTCATTTTAAAACCCTTCTGTATGTTTTTAAATCGCTGGAGAGATCTGCCCCCTCCTGTCTGACTGATCTGCTGCAGCCATATGTCCCACAACGCTCTCTGATTTCAGCAGACCAGATGCTTTTATTGGTTCCAGGTATTCATTTTAAGCTCAGAGGTGACTCTGTTGCAGGTCGAAAACTGTGGAATAACACTGCACGGCAGGCTCCCTCACTTATTTTTTTTTAAAGTCATGTTTAAAAACATTTTTATTCCCTGGCTTTTGACACTCTATGAGCTGATTTTAGGTGCTCTGTACTCTATACTGTATTGTTAACCATTTTTTTTCATTCAACCTTTATTTAGTCAGGTAAATCTCATTGAGCCTCGAGGGCTCATTTACAAAAGCGACCTGCTACAAACTAAAGAATGATGAACAGCAATGGTAGAATTTCCTTAAACAACAAACAACAGAAGAAAAAAAAAACGTAGGAGAGAAATAGAAAGTGAAATGCAAAGTATCAAAACTAGCAAAACACCACAAGGTAGATGTACAAAATCAAAAACAGGAACATATCTGCAATGGTTTTTGCCAGGTTTCCAAAAGATTTTTAAAACCATTTAGGGAGGTCAGGGCCGAGAGCTTCAAATCTTTTTGTAAGATATTCCATGAAGCAGGAGCAGAGTAGGAGAAGGCCCTTTTTCCAAGTTCAGTCCTCACTGACGGAACACTGCAGGTGATGATGTCCTGAGAGCGCACGCTGTAGCTGCACTCACGTAAAGACATGTAGGAGGAGATGTATGAGGGCAGCAGACCGAGAAGTGATTTAAAGATGAAAATAAATTTAGTTTGTATCTTCAACTCTGTGTTGTTTATGTATGTTTTGCTTTGTGCTTTTCTTGATTGTTTTTGCTGTACAGTACTTTGGTTGGCCTTGTTGCTTTTTAAAAGTGCTTTGTAAATAAAGTGGGATGGTATGGCTTGCTATGGCATGGCATGGTATGGCATGGTACTGTGGGTGATATCAACTTCCACTGCTCATTTTAAGTCTAAGTGTACAACTGCTAATTTTGAGATTACTTGGAAACTGATTCAGTGTATGCTTTTGAAATTACAGATGTATTCCATCAGTCCAATATACAAAGTAATTTGTCACCCTCTTTCTCTTTGCTTATTGATGGCAGTACTGTTTCCTTTTTAAGTGATTGTGTGTTTCATCTCTTCATATGTATCCATGATGATCCGTTGCTCCGCTAGAGAGTTGTGGGGTGCACACGTCTTGCTGTCCACGTTTACCTGGTAATCAGGACAAAATTTTGTGATCCACCAAGTGGGTCTTAAGGGAAAACCGTGAACCTGCATTCATCCGAGAAGATTTAAGCCTAGCTTGAATTAGCGGTCCCGTTTAAGTGTTGCTTGATGTTTGTGCAACAAATTAAGCTTGCTTGCGAGTTCAAGGATTCTTCAGGTGCTGCTTCCTGCCGGTATCCTGTTCATATAAATCCTACTTGTGTGCAATGGGTCTCACGTCCACTGTTCAACAACCAGGCAAAGATCACTCTTCCTTTTCTGAATCAAAGATTCAACAATTCATCAAAAGCCTCCCTTATAACACAATGAATTGCTACACCTTCCTTGGAAGGCTTACAGTAGATAGTGTCAAAACACTTTCTAATGCCCCCGTTTTTGAAAAATGTTGGATTCTAGTTCTTGTCAATACTGCAACACTTATCACATTAAAACATTTCATTTATTATTTTCAAACACCACTATTACTTTGTAGTAATGGTTTTAAAATGTCTACTATGATTATATGTATATCCAATTAGTGACACAAAACGATTTATTGTGAGTGCTCCCTTTCAAGGCACACAAAAATACCCTTCCTCTCATCAACAGACTGACGTTCGAAGATTATACAATCTCTCTAATGAATGTGGCAGCACACTGAGAAGCTATCCAAGCATCGTTGGTTTGATTATATGCACATTAATTAACCATTTTTGCCATGATGTGTCATGGATTACCTTCATCCTTTCCTGCATGATCAACCCAGAAAGCTGACCCACCTCATCTCGTATTAATAGGCAGCGACGGCTCCTCGTGCCTCGCACGTCTGCATTTGTTCAGAGAAGAATCAAGCGACAGCGGAGTCAAAACTTGTTGTGATGCTGCTTCCTTTTGGCGTCCCCATTGCACTTTTTCATCGGTTCACTTAGAGTTTACACCTTGCTTTTATGTTTGTTTTCTTCCTCTAAAGTTAGAAACACCGTCCTCTTCTATAAAAAAATTAAAAAAACGACCGGTACCAAAAAAAATAAAGGTGTGTTAAATCCAAAATCATATATTTACAGACTTTAGCATATTGTTCATGTTAAACCAGCTTGACTGAAGAAAGGTAAACAGGCAAGTCTATTTTGAAGGATACAGCTTGACGCGTTTGCTCACAAAGCCTCAAAGTAGGAAGGGAAGGTGCATTAATTAGACATTTTGGAGAATAGTTGCAGATAAACACGGTTACCAAAGACAATGGACAGGAAGGGGAGTGAAGCTAATTTTAAATGGGAAAGGAGGAACTAATTCCACAGCCTGTGTCTGCAGAGATTCCAGCACAAAGATAAGACCTCTCTTATTAGTAAGTCATCCCGTTGTGGCTCTTTTTCACCTCCTTCAGTTATGAAAAACATGGGGGTGTAGAAATGGAAGCATCAGAGCAGAGGTGGTGCTACACAAATTACGTATTTTCTTTCTTCTTTTTTTTTTGGCTGACAGCACGCACCCTGTTCACCAATTAGGGAGAGATAATAGGCCTATTTTGCACATGAGTGTGTTTTTATAATCAGGTCCTGATATGCTGTAGATAATTCAAACTGTTCTGTGATGACAACGGGAGGAACAACAACATCATTTTAGCATTTAGTTTACACGTGTTAGCTGGAGATTTAGCGATGTGAGGTTGTGGAGTTCATGCAAGGCCAGAGAAGAGTTGTTTTGTTGTTGATAGTTTGTTTCTTTAATCCCAGACTTTCTCTCCCTCTTCCCTCCCGATAAAAGAAGGTATTTTTGTTTTCGTTAGAACGCCCGTTGCACCCCAGTGAGAAGATTCTTGAGCAGATGTTGGAGTGGAGTACCTTAGAGTGCCCCAGCTCTGCTTTTCTTCTTATCAAGAAGTTTCCAGGGGCCCCAAGAATGGACAACGATAAAGGTAAAGTATTGCTAATAGAAGAAGATATTGGCCTTCTTGCGAGTTATCAGCAACCATTAACATATACACGGTAGAAGTTGCTCAGAGCGTTATGGGTTTTGGATGTCAGACAGAAGTTATGTCAGGGAGGATGTCCAAACGTCTAGTCTGAGCGAGATCAAGGTCAAAGCAGATTTCTGTTGTCTTAAAACAATTAAAATCTACGACATTTTACAGGGATACATTAAAATGTTATTCAATAAATCTCTACATAGTTCTAAATGGAATAGACATGGAAGTCTATAGTTCTTTGTTTCCTTAAAACTAATGTCTGACTGGGTTGTGACTAACAGCATTTGTCTGGGAGTTTCTTAAAATATCCAGTTTTCCTTTTCCTTGCATAAGTTGCCTCATTTAAGTAGCTCACTCTTATGCCAGTGGAGATTGGAACTGTTTGAAACATTTGCATGACTAATCGCCTCTCAGAATATTTTCAGAGCCACCAGGTCTGCCACCTGTCTCAAACCCTTCTCAGTTTAGTTTTCGTGAATCTCGAGGAGTGAGGAATGCGTGACGAATTAAAAAGAATTGTATTTATTATAGGGCAGCATGGTGGCTCAGTTGGTAGAGCTGTTGCCTCTCAGCGAGAAGGTCGCCAGATCAAATCCTGGATGGCGGCCTTTCTGGGTGGAGTTTGCATGTTCTCTCTGTTCATGCGTGGATTTTCTTCGGGTACTCCAGTTTCCTCCTACAAACCAAAAACATGCATGTTAGACTGATAGGTAATTCTAAATTGTCCCTAGTGTGAGTGCACGAGTGAATGGTTGTTTGTCTTGTTTGTATGTGGTCCTGTGATGGACTTGCGACCATTCTAGGGTGTCCCCCACCTCCTGCACAGTTATAGCTGGACAGGGGCGCCAGTGATCCCCGCGACCCAAAAATGAAGAAGCTGTTAAAGATAATGGATGGATGGATATGGCTATATAGCATATAGCATATCTTCACTATTATTTATTCTGTACACAAACTCCTGCAGAAGTACTTTCCCAAATAGACATTTAATTAAATATGCTGATGGCACGGCCTTGGTAAGCCTTTTAAACGACAAGGAAGAAGAGCATGGACCAGTTCTGGACTTCTTCGTTAATTGGTGCAAAAAATCGAAATTGGTTCTGAACACGGACAAAACAAAAGAAATGACCATTGACTTCAGGAAGCTTCAGTCATTCTCTCCAACAACCATCAATGGAGAGAAGATTGAAACTGTCTCGTGCTACAAGTACCTGGGCGTGGTTCTGGACTGTCACTTAAAGTGGGACTCATGGGCTGACCTTATTTGCACCAAGGCTCAGCAGAGGATGTATTTTTTAAAGAAACTGGGTACTTTTAGAGTCAATAACTCAATGCTTTTAATGTTTTATTCTGCTTTTATTGAAGGTATTTTAACATTTTGTAACATATGTTGGTTTGGCAATGCTACAGAGGCTCAGAAGAAATCCTTGAGAAGTATAGTAACTACAGCCAGCAAACTGTTAGGGACCACTCTGCCAAGTATGGAAAACATATACATGGACAGAGTTATGAGGAAGGCAAACAAGATTATAGCAAACAACACACATCCCCTCAGATCTTCATTTGAGTTGCTTCCTTCAGGGCGAAGGTACGGCCTTCCTTTATTCTCAAGAAACAGAACAAAATTTTATTTCATACCACAAGCAATTAAATCGAGAAGGTATCATGACTACTGAGCACAAATGTCTTTGCTGTAATGATGGATGTTAATGTCATGTTTGTACAAGTATGTCCTTTATGTAAATGCCTGCTGACAATGTTGCAAACTAATTTCCCTACGGGGACAAATAAAACTATATATCTATCTGTCTATCTATCTATCTACAGGTAGTCCCCGATTTACGAGCGAGATCCGTTACAACGAGGCGCTCGTAAACCGGAAATCTCGTAATTTGGAACGGCCGCCATTTCTCTCGTAAATCCGGAATTTCGCTCGTAAATTGGAACGGTTTTCGCTAGCGCGACTAAAAACACTCTATTTTCATCTAAAAACTACTTTTGAGTGCATAAAAATGATCGGAAACGTGTGTCTATATGCTTAACTAACTAACTGTGGTGAAAAAACACATGAAAACTCAGTATTTTTTTCGTTTTTTCCAAAAATTCGCAGCTCGTAAGTCTGGAACCTCGCAGATCAGAGCGCTCGTAAATCGGGGACTACCTGTATCTATCTATCTATCTATCTATCTATCTATCTATCTATCTATCTATCTATCTATCTATCTATCTATCTATCTATCTATCTATCTATCTATCTATCTATCTATCTATCTATCTATCTATCTATCTATCTATCTATCTATCTATCTATCTATCTATCTATCTATCTATCTATCTATCTATCTATCTATCTATCTATCTATCTATCTATCTATCTATCTATCTATCTATCTATCTATCTATCTATCTATCTATCTATCTATCTATCTAAATGGACCACATTTAAAATGTTCCTTTCTAGTTTTACTGAACCTCAAAAGTGTTATTACACTATATTTCATGTTCACTCATTCACTAATTCTTAAAGTTGGGATGACTTCATGTTCAGTGGCATCTGTACAGATGCCTTGAGACGAGAACTAGAGAAATCGGGGGTCAAACCGTCAACCTTCTGTTTCACATGTGATCTCTCTTCCTTTTCACCAGTCATTTTTGACCAATGCCCTACATACTGTGAATACGTATGAATCAAAAATGTAACTACCAAAAATAAAATGAGCAGATGCATAACGGTAAATACAGTATTTTCTGGTGTATAGGTCGCATTGTCCAATTATCACCAATAGATTGGAAAAATCCCTAGATAGGTCGCACTGGTGTATAGGTCGCACCTACGTTTAGCTCTGCTGCAAATGTCTGCCACAGGAGCGCACAGCAAGGCTTTTAAGAAGATTAACACTTAAAAACAATTATTTGTTTGATAAAAATTATAGCAAATATATGTCTGAGCTGAACTTTTCCTTAATAAATGAACGTAATTGTGAAATGAGCTGGATTTAAAAATTTGTTTCACCGAAAGTGATAACAAGCCATATATAGGTCGCACCTGAGTATAGGTCGCAGGCCTTGAAAAAACCATAAAAAGGTGAGACCTATACACCGTAAAATACGGTACACATTTATAATATGGTATCCACCTGTGTATGAAGCTATAGTATCAAGTTGCAAAAGTCACATGGAGCCATTGGGTTTGGACATTTTTTGCCACTGTTTTTGAATGGGTCGTTAGCTGAAATAATGGTGAATCAATGATTTACGTCCATTAATAATAATGTTGCATGAGAATCCTGTGTTGCAAAACTAAAAGTATTAAGCGTGATCTAAATACAAAATTTGTTCGTAAAGGTTTCCACTACTTTAGATGCAAGTTTCATTGAATAAATGGGGACTATTCTTTCAGCCAAAGATAAGTACTGGTAGTTATTATTTATCACAAAAAGTTGCCCCATCGTCCTTGCCCATTGACCTGCCTCTAGTGAAATAATGAACATAGTACGGATGGCTTTTTAAATATTTTCTACCACACAGTTCTGCTATTGTTCAACAGATCTCCAGCAGTTTATAAAAGGTGACTATCTGAAGTTCAACGATGGATCCTCCAAGCTGCTGCCGGGCCACAAATTCCAGGACAAGTTCGTTGCTCTTAGTGCGGAGAAGCTGCTGGTTTACAGGGACATCAAAGTAAGTGCCCTTGTTTTGGATTCATCTGATGTCAAGTTCACTTTAAACACTTTTATAACCACGGGGGGTTTTCATCTAACCACAACTCTATAAGAAAACAGGGCGGGAAAAAAAAACGACATCCCAAAGAAGAATAAAGGGTTCTAAAACTTTAAGAACAGCAAAATGTGTAACTTTGGAGCTTACATCACTGCAGCCTAATAGAGCCCTAACCCAGCCAGCCTCTGTGACACGCAGTTTATCTTTTTCATATTCCAAACAACATGTCTCAAGGTTCCAATTGTTCAAATTACACAGAGAAATAAAACGCACTGATGGCAGCAGGCTTTGTACTTTTTATTTGTTCCTTCGAAAAAGAAAGCAAAAAATGTGGCATGTGCTGGAGAGAGGACCAGCAGGATCGAGTTCCCCGGAGGGCTTTTCTTCTCAGCACATTTCTGCAGTTGAAACATGGGATTCGTAAAGGAGTGTGAAGAAGTGTTAATAATTGATGGAGGGGCTGCCTGTAGAGTTGGATATGTAGGTAGGAGGCAAAATGAGTAGCAGCGACGTATGTGTGTGCATGTGTGTGTGTGTGTGTGTGTGTGTGTGTATGTGGGTGGGTGGTGGTGGGTGGGGTTCTTCTCTCTGAAAGCTTCTCTAAATATGAGGTTCCAGAAGAATGTGGCTAATTACTGCGTAAATACCGCACAAGGAAAATTAGACATTTTACTGCAATTTAATTGATATTCCTTGGCCTCTGCAATTACTTCCACATCTGTATTTAGTGCAAATTGTGTTGGATGAAACGAAGAGTGGGGTGTGGGTTTTGATGTGTAGGTGTCAAAAGCAAGCTACAACTTTGATTTTTGTTTGCTTTGTTCTCCTTCACTTTGTTCTCCGTCAGCTGGAGGATGAGGTTTGCCTGTAATGATTCACCACCGATCGTTGTGGTTTTATTCCATGGCAATGGCTCAGATAATTAGCTGACATTTTATTTACGTTTATAGTTGGTCGTGTTTTTTTTTTTGTAGCCTACACTATTTTTTCTTAAACTTGAATAAAATCAACCTTTTTTTCTTCTTCTTTTTTCAGAACACTAAAGCTGAGAAAACAATCCAGTTGAAGACTGTGAAATGTTACCTGGGCCTGAAGAAAAAGCTCAAACCTCCAACTAAGTAAGCAGAAACGGCACTCAACACACTCCAACAAAGTTCAGTCCGGTCATCTGGACGGTTTCTTAAATTTGTCGAGACGTTTCGTCCTTCATCCAAAGGACTTCATCAGTCCAAGGAGCCACAACAAACTGAGTCCCACAAGCAGCACATCTGCATAGTGGTCCAACCAGTTTGCTGGTGATAAGATGGTTTAAAGATATGAAGTCCTTTGGATGAAGGACGAAATGTCTCAAAAACAACAACAACAACAACAAAAAGAAACCATCCAGATGATCAAACTGAACTTTAGTGGATTCATTACCTGGATTATTGAGCATGAACTTTGATCTTCAACACACTGAACAGATCTGTTGGGCACTCAGAAGGGATGGTCTGATTTGGACTACTGGTAAATTAGGTATACATACAGACCAACAATGGGCAGTTGCTGGATCATCCATCAGTTAGTAAAAAGATAAGTAAAGGTCAGTAGACAGAATGCCTTGTAGAAAACATTAAACAGCATTCCCAGCACTTGACATGGTGTCACATTGTAGAATTGTATGAGGTTGGATGGTCTTATTGTGCAATTGTAGCCCAGTGTGTAGTGCACTGGGTATGTGAGGGGACCAGCACATGTTCTGAAGGTAGCTGGATGGCCATTTTGGCTTGAATCAAAACTCTTATTCCTTTAAGTCATTACAATCTTTCTCCTTAATCCCTTCAGATTTTTCACCTGACAGGAAAGTAAAGACTTTTCTGACCCCCTAATGTTTTACAATTTAAATATACAGTAGTGATTAAACGGAATATCATTTTATCAAATGCAAATGATTAGTTTCCCTTTTTTTTAAAAAAAGCACTGGCTCAGGGATATCATTTACTTCCTTAAGCTTGAGAAAATGAAGATGTTGCTACAATGCTCTTCTGAGCAATTTATGCATGTTTGGCAACCATTGCAACTGTTGGCTAAAAAAACAGCTTTTTTTCTTCTATTTTTTTATTAAATTCATTCATTTTAAAACACAACACAAACAATCACAAATGTGACTATACAATATTAAGATATAAAATGAAGGGTTGCAGAATGAAGAGAACATCTTATTATATATGCCCCCTTTTTCAAACAGTCAATTCAAACAAAAAAAATAATCGACAAATAACATAATTAAAAATAAATAAATAAATAACTCATATACCGGTAATTCTTGAATTACGAAATAACACGCGAAAACTAATTCTTATATATTTTTGTAATAATTTGGTTTTGATCTGTACCAGACTAGTTGACATTATTATTATTTACTTATTTACTTTCCCTCCTTTTCTTTCTGGTTTACTGTATAGTTGATATGTGTTTTTTTTTACTTTCTTTTTTTTTCTGGAGTTTCCCCCTCTCCCTTTTTATTTTTTATTTTTTTGGTTCTATATGTTGGCAAGGTTGAATTGTGTTTTGTTTTTTCTTTGTCCTTTTTTAATTTAGAGTGGAGGCTGTTTGTTTGCTTGTTTGTTTGTCTTTTTGTGCTTAAAAAAAATAAAATAAATGTAATTAAAAAATAAAATAAAATAAATAAAGCCACTGTACTGTTTAGTTTTATTGAACTTTTGTTCTTGTGACTAATGGCATATGTCAAAACTTCTCCACTGCTTAGTATATAGCAACAAATAGGAAGTATTCCAAAATAATTCCCTTTTCCTCATTATAATTTCTTGTAATTTTCTCTGCGTCAGACTTTTGAGTTTGGGAGGAAATGTAGTAACTTAGTCCAGACATTGTCTGTTTTACACAGTCCTTTGTGTGCAGAGAAGCGGAATAGCAGAGGAAAAAAATAAGAGGGAAGGAGGGACAGAAGGAAAGGATGATGCAGCATGCTATCATAAATGTACTGTGGAGTGGGCTGTGAGAGAGGTGATACAGTGAATAAAGAAATAAAGAGAGAGTGGTGAGGAAAATGGAGAGCACTGTAGTGAGAGGGTTAGGAGAGGCAGCGCTTCAGTACCTCATTAGGCGGTGTTCTATCTGCGAGCGGCCTACTGCAGAGTTAGATCGGCTGCTTTAACTCACAGGAGTGGTGCTCCAGGCTGCTGCCTCTCAATTTTCTGCACCCCCTTTTTTTGGCTTTGTTCTTTCCCCCCACTCCTTTGCTCATTTTCGGCTACAACTGAGAAGGTTTTTAGGGAGGAGGAAGGTGGTCTTTCCACATTTATACTGCCTGTATGAAAGTTAATTCATACTGAAGCATGCAGACAAGAAGTTATATTTATTACAGATTTGACAGTAATGCAAATCATTGTACTTTTTTAAGCAAATGCTTTATTGTTTTTGGTAAAATTACTTTTTGTTTTAGTTGTCATAATTTTCAGACGGGTTGAACCCTAATTCGATTGCTGAGTGTAGAAACGGGGTTAGCATAGCTCAATTGTTTTTTTGTTTTTGTTTTTTTGTTGTTAGTGTTGGCTCAGCACATTGGTTTAGAAAGAATGACTCAGCGTCCACCACAGTGGTGGTGGTTTTTAATATGTATACATCTCATAATATTTTCAGTAACTCCACTTCTTATTAACGGAATTCTACTTCAAAATCTAAAATGTAGCCTAGCTAGATTTTTAGAGTTGGCGGGAAATTTAAACAAAGAAGTACCAAGTGAAGGCTCAACATTTTTCATAATCCAAAGGTTTATTTCTATGAAAGTTGAGAGATGCTCGATAATTTTATGAACTTTTTTTGAAAAAATTGTATATATTTATCAAATCTTTTAAAACATACTTGATCATGTCATTATCTTGAGCAAAGATTTTAGCGGATTAATATATTTAATTATTTCGACTTAAGCCCTTTTTGTATGGGATTGGTTTTACCTAGGAACCACATGCTATTTGTAATAATTATGGAGATTGTCTGTGTTGTTAATCTCATGCAGATCGGCCATGTCAGTAATTTGTAAAGTAAAATTTCCACCGCAAATTACCTACTGTATTTTGCTGAACTCAGAGTTCCTGTGATAATAATAATCCAATGCAAATAGGGTTGTGACGGCAGTGGCGGACTTAGACATTTTGGGGCCCCAGGCAAACCTTTGTAAAGGGGCCCTCCCCCAAGTCAGCCTAAATGTACCATTAGGCCCTGCCCTGAAGGTCAAAGATTTTCATGTTCATAGTCTAATACTGGGAACTAGAATATAAAAACAACAGTTTTTTTTCTCTACTTTAATAAGGTACAACTATCCTTTAAAGTCTTTTTGCAAAACATGTTTTATTATTATCTCGGGGTCTTGTTCACGAATGAGGGAAAACTGGAGCGTGAGATCGATAGGCGGATAGGTGCAGCGTCCGCAGTGAAGCGGGCGCTGTACCGGTCTGTCGTGGTGAAGAGAGAGCTGAGTCAAAAGGCAAAGCTCTCAATTTACCGATCGATCTACGTTCCCACCCTCATCTATGGTCATGAGCTTTGGGTTGTGACCGAAAGAACGAGATCTCGGATACAAGCGGCTGAAATGAGTTTTCTCCGCAGGGTGTCTGGACTCTCCCTTAGAGATAGGGTGAGAAGCTCAGTCATCCGGGAGGGACTCGGAGTAGAGCCGCTGCTTCTCCACATCGAGAGGAGCCAGTTGAGGTGGCTCGGGCATCTGGTTAGGATGCCTCCTGGACGCCTCCCTGGTGAGGTGTTCCGGGCATGTCCCACCGGGAGGAGACCCAGAGGAAGACCCAGGACACGCTGGAGGGACTATGTTTCTCGGCTGGCCTGGGAACGCCTTGGGATTCCCCCAGAGGAGCTGCTCCAAGTGGCTGGGGAGAGGGAAGTCTGGGCCTCCCTACTAAAGGCCGAGATACACTCGAGCGTCCTCACGATACGCCTATACGCAGCGTACGTACGTCAATGCAAAAGCGTAGCCCCGCGTAGCCCCTATGGGCATGTACACGCAAAGCTTTTTTTTTACGTCCGCGTGCGCGATACGCGGTGTCTGACCATAAACTTCCCCGGCGCTGGACTGTTTTGTATGTTACACAAATGAAATAAATTCCCCTTCTTTATCGCTGATCGGGCCTTTTCTTTTGTTTTTTTGCCTAAAGTCAAGTAATCACTTCTTCCTCCGTTCACTCGATGACTGAAATGAATGAATTCAGGTCCTACCTGGGTGCGCGATGTTTTAAATATCCCTGGTGGGCTGTGTGCTGCAGGAAAAGCACTCCCTGTTATTATTTTTATTTCTGAGAGAACTTTTTATAACATATATAGTAGAAACACCGTATCAGAACACCGCCGCGGTCTTCAGAGAGCTACATGAGCTGACTGAAAGCTGTCAATCATTTCAGTAGGCGTGTCAGCAAGTGACCAATCAGCGAGCTCAGTTGAGTCCCCTCCGTGCGCAGCTGCTCATATTACAACAAGGAGAACGCAAGCGTTTGAAAGCTGATAGTTTCTGAAGTATAGCAGCAAAACTTATGCGCACAAAATGCGCGCGTAGAGTGGCGTACCTGAGGACACTTAAGTGTATCTCGGCCTTTAGGCTGCTACCCCCGCGACCCGACCCCGGATAAGCGGAAGAAAATGGATGGATGGATGTTTTATTATTGCAATAAAAGGCTCTAAATCAAGTCTTACACCAAAATTCAACAACACTAAATAAACACAAACGAATAGAGGGTAGATGTGAGCAATACAGTAGAAATATATTTTCCTAAATTATAAGATTTTCACAACTTTAATTCTTTTAACGTTATATTACATATTCTGTAACAGGGAACAGTTGTTAGATCAATGTGAAAAAGTGAGTGTGTGTAGTTGAGATGTGGTACTTTGAGATGAATTCACACACTGGCTCGATATGAACAGCAAGATGTCCAGGCATGAGACACTTTTTACAGCATTAAGTGATCATGAATTACCTTGATTATTCAGCTGGACTTCTATGAAAGTTGTCTTCTGTCTTGTTTCTGGTCTTTAATGATGCATGTTTAAAGACTGCATCTGAAAAAAACAACAAATACTGTATGTTAGTGTTGGAGGAAATAAAAGAAAAAATAAGACTTTATTACATTTAACACATGTGAAGGTAGCCTGGTTTAAACCAGACCCTTGTCCTTCACTTCGCTTCGTACTAGGGTCTGGACTTTTCCCATTGAAAAACGTTTCTTGCTGGAGGCGTGGCCTCTGCTTAGGAACAAAACCATTGGATATTTTGAACAGGGAAAGCATTCTGCTCCCTCCCCTCAGAGCCACCCCCCGTGCTCTGGTGAACTTGACTGACAGCTGCTCCGCCTCTTGCAGCGTTTCTCTCGCTGCGCAAATTCTGTGTTTATATGTTATAAAACGTTTTAATACAATAAAATCAAACCATGGATCGCTGGTCCAGCTCACCAAAAGACCAGAAAATCTGCTGGGACTCGGTCAGCAACTAAAACCCGAGTTTAATTCTCGTGACAACCTGAGGCATTTCCGTGTTCATTTTACTCAGCAGGAGGGTGGAGGAGAAGGAGGACGAGGGAGCGATTACTTAACTTTTGGGAAAAAAAACAAAAGAAAACTCCAGATAAGGGATTAAGAAGGGGAAATTAATAAATTTGTGTCACATATAAAACAATCCTGCATCGCTTTGCATCGCTTTGAATGAGAACATGCCGCTGCTCGCTGACTGAGCGCTGGCAGAGCCCTTTTATAGGGCTCTGCGCGCTGGGACTGGTGGGGGCGTGGGTTAGGGTCCAAAACTCCACCCCTTCTGTTCTCTGATTGGTCCGAACAAAAATCTACCGGAGAAATCCTTGTGGGTGGGTGCAGTCCCAGACTGTGCAGTGAAGGGAAATGAGAATTGAGCGGAGCTGTGCAGGAAGGCGAGGGCCAGGCTACTATATGTTTTGCATATATATCCATCCATCCATCCATTTTCTTCCGCTTATCCGGGGTCGGGTCGCGGGGGTAGCAGCCTAAGTAGGGAGGCCCAGACTTCCCTCTCCCCAGCCACTTGGAGCAGCTCCTCTGGGGGAATCCCAAGGCGTTCCCAGGCCAGCCGAGAAACATAGTCCCTCCAGCGTATCCTGGGTCTTCCTCTGGGTCTCCTCCCGGTGGGACATGCCCGGAACACCTCACCAGGGAGGCGTCCAGGAGGCATCCTAACCAGATGCCCGAGCCACCTCAACTGGCTCCTCTCGATGTGGAGAAGCAGCGGCTCTACTCCGAGTCCCTCCCGGATGACTGAGCTTCTCACCCTATCTCTAAGGGAGAGTCCAGCCACCCTGCGGAGAAAACTCATTTCAGCCGCTTGTATCCGAGATCTTGTTCTTTCGGTCATAACCCAAAGCTCATGACCATAGATGAGGGTGGGAACGTAGATCGATCGGTAAATTGAGAGCTTTGCCTTTTGACTCAGCTCTCTCTTCACCACGACAGACCGGTACAGCGCCCGCTTCACTGCGGACGCTGCACCTATCCGCCTATCGATCTCACGCTCCAGTTTTCCCTCATTCGTGAACAAGATCCCGAGATACTTAAACTCCTCCACTTGGGGCAGGACCTCCTCCCCGACCCGGAGAGGGCACGCTACCCTTTTCCGGCTCAAGACCATGGCCTCGGATTTGGAGGAACTGATCCTCATCCCGGCCGCATCGCATTCAGCTGCAAACCGCTCCAGCGAAAGCTGTAGATCACGAGCTGATGAAGCCAATAGGACCACATCATCTGCAAAAAACAGAGAAGCGATTCTAAGGCCACCAAAACGGATCCTCTCAACACCTTGGCTGCGCCTAGAAATTCTGTCCATAAAAGTTATGAACAGAATCGGTGACAAAGGGCAACCTTGGCGGAGTCCAACTCTCACCGGAAACGAGCCTGACTTACTGCCGGCAATGCGGACCAAGCTCTGACACCGGTCGTACAGGGACCTAACAGCCCATATCAATGGGCCTGGTACCCCATACTCCCGGAGTACCCCCCACAGAACCCCCCGAGGGACGCGGTCGAATGCCTTTTCCAAGTCCACAAAGCACATGTAAACTGGTTGGGCAAACTCCCACGCACCCTCCAGGACCCTGTTGAGGGTGTAGAGCTGGTCCTAGTGTTCCACGACCAGGACGAAAACCACACTGCTCCTCCTGAATCCGAGGTTCGACTATCCGACGGACCCTCCTCTCCAGAACCCCTGAATAGACCTTACCAGGGAGGCTTAAGAGTGTGATCCCCCTATAGTTGGAACACACCCTACGGTCCCCCTTTTTGAATAGGGGAACCACCACCCCAGTCTGCCAATCCAAGGGAACTGCCCCCGATGTCCACGCGATATTGCAGAGTCGCGTAAGCCAACACAACCCCACAACATCCAGAGCCCTAAGGAACTCAGGGCGAATCTCATCCACCCCCGGAGCCCTGCCACCGCGGAGCTTTTTAACCACCTCGGCGACCTCAGCACCAGAGATTGGAGAGCCCGACCCAAAGTCCCCAGGCTCCGCTTCCTCAGTGGAAGACGTGCCAGTAGGATTGAGGAGGTCTTCGAAGTATTCCGCCCACCGACTCACAACATCCCGAGTTGAGGTCAACAGCACGCCATCCCCACCATAAATGGTGTTGGTCGCGTACCGCTTTCCCCCCCTGAGACGCCGGATGGTGGACCAGAATCGCCTCGAAGCCGTACGGAAGTCATTCTCCATGGCCTCTCCGAACTCCTCCCACGCCCGAGTTTTTGCCTCAGCAACCACCCGAGCCGCATGCCGCTTGGACTGCCGGTACCTATCTGCTGCTTCCGGGGTCCCACAGGCCAAAAAGGCCCAATAGGACTCCTTCTTCAGCTTGACAGCATCCCTCACCGCCGGTGTCCACCACCGGGTTCGAGGGTTGCCACCACGACAGGCACCAACAACCTTGCGGCCACAACTCCGATAAGCTGCCTCGACAATAGAGGCGCGAAACATGGCCCACTCGGGCTCAATGTCCCCCGCCTCCCTCGGAACGTGTTCAAAGCTCTCCCGGAGGTGGGAGTTAAAGCTCCGTCTTACGGGAGACTCTGCCAGACGTTCCCAGCAGACCCTCACAATACGTTTGGGTCTGCCAGGTCTGACCGGCATCCTCCCCCACCATCGGAGCCAACTCACCACCAGGTAGTGGTCAGTTGACAGCTCCGCCCCTCTCTTCACCCGAGTGTCCAGGACATGCGGCCGCAGATCAGATGAGACGACAACAAAGTCGATCATTGAACTACGACCTAGGGTGTCCTGGTGCCAAGAGCACATATGGACACCCTTATGCCTGAACATGGTGTTCGTTATGGACAATCCATGACGAGCACAGAAGTCCAACAACAGAACACCACTCGGGTTCAGATCAGGGGGGCCGTTCCTCCCAACCACACCCCTCCAGGTCTCACTGTCATTGCCCACGTGAGCGTTGAAGTCCCCCAGCAGAACAAGGGAGTCCCCAGGAGGCGCACCCTCCAATACCCCCTCCAAGGACTCCAAAAAGGGTGGGTAATCTGCGCTGCCGTTCGGCGCATAGGCACAAACAACAGTCAGAGCCCGTCCCCCCACACGTAGGCGAAGGGAGGCTACCCTCTCGTTCACCGGGGTGAACCCCAACGT
>JBBPBX010064812.1:5000-20144 GCA_038048925.1 Garcialebias charrua | reverse complement strand
TAGGGTGGAGGCTCAAGACTTCCTGTTTTCTCACTCTTCTCCATAGTCAGTAAATGAAACGCCCCCTGTGCTATCAGAACCAGTTTAAACCACTCTTTGCAACTGTTGTCTGATGTAGTCAACAATTTTCTATATTTCCCCTTTTGTAGGGCGTTGGCTTCCTTCTTTTGTTTCTAAAATTCTTCTACTTCCTCCTTACACTTCCTTATTTTTTCCCAAATTAAACTCACCACGTTACTTTCGCCCGTTTTGTCATTTATTTCTTCTACTTTCTTTAAGAGCTGTTTTTCCTGTTTTTTGTCCTGCACTGACATGGTTATTGCTTGTTTTATAATTTTTATTTGTTCTTCTATGGGTTTAAATGATGCGCTCTCGCACTTCTGGCTAAAATTGCCCTCCATTTCAGTTTTTATGTCTTTGTTCATTCTCACAGTCAAGCACGCATACACCACACAGCCTATTAATCTTTATTGTCACAGGAACCAGGACTCAGTGAATATACGGATGCCTCCCACACAGGAAGTGTCAAGACAGACTGAGCGTTCCTTACGGCGAGCCAGCCCGTCCTGAATCTTTTTCCCGTGTACCACTCCGGAACATTTTTCTTCTTTTTATTTCTCACACACTCACGTTGGCCTTATGTTTCAACAGGACAGACAACATATAAGACAGACCAGCTCACGCTGGCCTTATGATTCAACAGGACAGACAACATATAAGACAGACCAACTCCAACAAGCACGTGAGACTCTGACGCCAGAAAAACTTCAGCAATAAAATATATTTATTTTATTAATAATAATTTTTTTAGAACCTTTTGAGTGTAAAATAAGATTGTTATGATCGTGTGTTGATTCCTCACAGTGCCAGAAACCCCATTATTTTAGAACATGAAAAAGATTTAGTATTCTGTGACTAATTTTGCTTTGTTTTATTTAAATGGTCTAGGTTTGGAACTCTATCGGACTATTTTATCAGCACAGGTCAGCGCGTTTCCCTCACGTTCTCACCCAATCCCGCACTTACTTATTTAGTGTCAAATTATAAGTAAGTCAAAATTGTCACTGTTTTACGTTAGCCACTAACCTAACAAGTTTACAGTTTAACTTGGTCTCAGAGTTACAGGGACGGCGGCGGATAAATTATTTATTTATCCTAGAACCCCGACCCCTCTGTTCCAGAAGCCCGTCGGCTCCTAGGAGGCTCGACCACTGCGTGTTTTACCTGGGACTTGGGTATTATTATTTTACTTTACGTATACAGATACTTACTCGTCTTATTTCCTTATTTACTGGAGTCCAACACACTGAATCAATTTTGCCTATAAAAATTCCAATCACAGATTTTGTTTAAACAGGAATCTGCTTACCTTTTTTAGTAGAGGTGACCGGTCACTGGTCAGTGTTCTGGACTCCCGCTGTCCCTTCCTGTCCGCGTGCAACCATCTCGGTGGAACCTCCAAATTTGTTGGCATTGTTTTTATTATTCGCCCCAAGTTCGTTGTTTGGTTTCACTTTGGATCAAATAAGGAGAGATACGCTGAAAACACGACAAACGCGCACTTAAAGTTCCAAAACCAGTTTTAATTAATCGTAAGTTTAAAAGTCACAGAGTACATTTGTTTTATCTTATAAAGCCATTATATATGATCACAAATAAGTAGGCAGAGAGAGAGAGAGAGAGAGAAATAGAAATAAGAAGAACATTGAATGCGCATTCCAATGGAGACACAACATACAACCTGATGAGTTGTTTTCCTCTGTGGGCTTGTTTCTGCATTGTCTGCAGTGGAGGAGGAAAACTCATGCTTTTATACTCTTATTTGGGCGTTGGGCGTTGCCTGCTCTCAACTGATAAGAGAAGTTCTGCTTAGAGACTGTTGCCCCTCCCCAACTGCCAGAAAGCTTCTGTCTTGTAAACAGGAAATACCATTGCTTGTTTCAGCTTGCAGACTTGCGTTTTGAGAGGAATGACAACACGAAGACAAAAGTATATTTTATTTCACAACAGGTCCGAGACCAAGTCCAAACCAAGACCTCAAGTCTTGGAGCTCAATATTTTTCACAGATTATCTGCCTTATACCGTAACGACATAGTGACAGTTTTAACTAATATGTAAAAAACATATGTAACTTTTATAAAATATTTTTTATAAAAGTTACATACTGCAACATTATTGCTTTTGAGTGACCGTATCAGCTTTTATAGATTTTCAAAGCTACATAACAAAGAAATCAGACATTCAGTGGTTTTTGCACAATAATTTTCACGTCATGTGACCCATTGACTATGGTCTTGACTGGTGTTGAATTAGAATCCCGAGTCCTCAATGTCCGAGTCCAAGACAAGACCGAGACCAAATGCAGTCAAGTCCGAGACAAGACCAATACAATCAAAAAAGTGGTCTTGAGACAAGACTCAAGTGTCAAGTACTACAACACTAGGGACACCTGGACGATGCATTTGAATTTTTTTTGTCCACTGGAAAAAACTTACACAGAAAGAAGTTATGGTTATACAGGAAATAGATTTTTTTTAATTTATTTTTTTACATTTTGCTGATTTTTCTTTTCAAGGAGTGATGTTTATAAATGAACTTCAGACTCTTTCTTGGTTTGGGGTCAATTTGACACATTTATTTAAAATCAAGACAAATATAGAGGGAGTGGTGGCACAGAGGTTAGAGAAGTTGGGCCTGTGATCGGAAGGTCTCCGGTTCAAGTCCCAGTACCGACAACAAAAATGTGAGTGGGGTAGATGAAGCACCCACACCTGCCCCCACCCTCATTCGCCCCACCCTGGGCCCTTGAGAAAGGCCCTTAACCCCCACCATCTGCTCCTCCGGGTGACCTAGATAGCAGCTCTCTGCTCCACACAGAGGGCTGTGGTAGCTCGGTGGTCTGTGGTTGCGTCAGGAAGTACATCCAACGAAAAAAAAAAGCCAAGTCTTCATGTGACTTAGTTCGCTGTGGCGACCCCTAACGCAGGAAGCAGCCACAAGAAGAAGACATTTTTTTAAATCAAGACAAATGAGTCGAGATTCAGAGTTTCTTTTGAAAATAAACTTTATTCAATCACTGTTTTCATTTTATTCATCCATCCATCCATTATCTTTACCCGCTTCTTCCATTATGGGTCACGGGGGTCGCCGGTGCCCATGTCCAGCAATCACTGTGCGAGGGGCGGGTACACCCTGGATGGGTCGCAAGTCCATCACAGTTTTCATTGAAAATGAACAAAAGAAATAACAAAATAACAACAAAATAAGAACAAAATAACAACAAAATAAGGGATTAGCAACATGAACACAGTGCATGTGTGTGTCCACAGAGTGATATGTCATCATGTTGTGATAACAAACAATGTTTAAAACCAGAAATACACAAAAATTAATAGGTGGACATGAACAAGATGTTTTGTTATCTACATGAGGGACAAGTATGCTTTGTGCACAAGAATTTCACATTTCACACACATCATGCTTGTCTTGACATCATCAGATGAATTGCAAACATTGCACCTCTTATTCCATTTTCCTCAGTAGCAACCTAGAAAGAAGACTTATTACTGTTTTTGCTCATCCTAAGGTACACATTGTGTACCTCATCTGTGTACAGTACTTTGTCTAAAACAGGTATCTCTTGTAAATTAGTCCTCGTGACTCAATGTGACTAGCCTGTAAAAATAAAGGTTGAATGAACACACAACATGCTCTTACATAGACACACTTATTTACCTCACACATTGGTGTACAGTAGTCCCTTGCTACGGTACTTTGCAGTTCAACTTTCGCTGAATCGCTCTTTCACAGAATGAGGGACTGTATTCTTGTTACCAGCAACTCACCTCTGTTCTTTTGGACCATTCCAACCATTGTGAGCTTTTTCTTTAGAAGTTTCTATTTCAACTGAAGATGATGCCTTTAGTTACATCTTGTTTTTATTTACTGCCTTGATCTTATTGTGAAGCACTTTGGTAACAGCTGCTGTTTTAAATGTACTTTATAAATAAATTTGACTTGACATTATGGTTCATATATATTTACACCATTTAAAAAAATTAGCTGGTTTTTGTTTTGTTTTATATCAGTTTTATTTACAGTACTTTTTGAGGGAGGAGGTGTGGTATTGCACGAGGAAATCTGGAGTGGCAGAAAAGTATGTTAGACTGGTACAGGACATGTGTGAGGACAGCAGGACAGTGGTGAGATGTGCTGTAGGAGTGACAGATAACTTCAAGGTGGAGGTGGGATTGCATCAAGGATTGGCTCTGAGCCCCTTCTTGTTTGCTCTGGTGATGGACCGACTAACAGATGAGGTCAGGCAGGAATCCCCATGGACTATGATGTTTGCAGATGACATTGTGATCTGTGGTGAGAACAGGGAACAGGTGGAAGAGAACTTGGAGAGGTGGAGGTATTCACTTGAAAGAAGAGGAATGAAAGTCAGCCGTAGTAAGACAGAGTACATGTGTGTGAATGAGAGGGAGGAGGTGGAACAGTGAGGCTACAAGGAGCAGAGGTCACAAAGGTGCAGGACTTCAAGTACTTGGGGTCCACTCCATCCATCCATCCATTTTCGTCCGCTTATCCGGGGTCGGGTCGCGGGGGTAGCAGCCTAAGTAGGGAGGCCCAGACTTCCCTCTCCCCAGCCACTTGGAGCAGCTCCTCTGGGGGAATCCCAAGGCGTTCCCAGGCCAGCCGAGAAACATAGTCCCTCCAGCGTGTCCTGGGTCTTCCTCTGGGTCTCCTCCCGGTGGGACATGCCCGGAACACCTCACCAGGGAGGCGTCCAGGAGGCATCCTAACCAGATGCCCGAGCCACCTCAACTGGCTCCTCTCGATGTGGAGAAGCAGCGGCTCTACTCCGAGTCCCTCCCGGATGACTGAGCTTCTCACCCTATCTCTAAGGGAGAGTCCAGACACCCTGCGGAGAAAACTCATTTCAGCCGCTTGTATCCGAGATCTCGTTCTTTCGGTCACAACCCAAAGCTCATGACCATAGATGAGGGTGGGAACGTAGATCGATCGGTAAATTGAGAGCTTTGCCTTTCGACTCAGCTCTCTCTTCACCACGACAGACCGGTACAGCGCCCGCTTCACTGCGGATGCTGCACCTATCCGCCTATCGATCTCACGCTCCAGTTTTCCCTCATTCGTGAACAAGACCCCGAGATACTTAAACTCCTCCACTTGGGGCAGGACCTCCTCCCCGACCCGGAGAGGGCATGCTACCCTTTTCCGGCTCAAGACCATGGCCTCGGATTTGGAGGAACTGATCCTCATCCCGGCCGCATCACACTGTAGATCACGACTGATGAAGCCAATAGGACCACATCATCTGCAAAAAACAGAGAAGCGATTCTAAGGCCACCAAAACGGATCCTCTCAACACCTTGGCTGCGCCTAGAAATTCTGTCCATAAAAGTTATGAACAGAATCGGTGACAAAGGGCAACCTTGGCGGAGTCCAACTCTCACTGGAAACGAGCCTGACTTACTGCCGGCAATGCGGACCAAGCTCTGACACCGGTCGTACAGGGACCTAACAGCCCATATCAATGGGCCTGGTACCCCATACTCCCGGAGTACCCCCCACAGAACCCCCCGAGGGACGCGGTCGAATGCCTTTTCCAAGTCCACAAAGCACATGTAAACTGGTTGGGCAAACTCCCACGCGCCCTCCAGGACCCTGTTGAGGGTGTAGAGCTGGTCCAGTGTTCCACGACCAGCACGAAAACCACACTGCTCCTCCTGAATCCGAGGTTCGACTATCTGACGGACCCTCCTCTCCAGAACCCCTGAATAGACCTTACCAGGGTTCCACTGTCCAGGAAAATGGGGAATGTGGTAAAGAAGTGAAAAATAGAGTCCAGGCAGGATGGAGAAACGTTTCAGGGGTGATTTGTGACAAAAGGGTGTCAGCAAAGGTCAAAGGAAAGTTTACAAGCTGGAGACAGTGTCATTGACAAAAAGACAGGAGAAAGAACTGGAAGTGGCAGAAATGAAGATGCTGAGGTTCTCCTTAGGAGTGACAAGAATGGATAAGATTAGAAATGAGACCATCAGAGGTACAGCACAGGTTGAACAACTGGGAGATAAAGTTAGGGAGGACAGACTGAGATGGTTTGGACATGTCCAGAGGAGGGACAGTGGGTATATTGGTAGAAGGATGTAAGAAATGCAGCTGCCAGGACAAAGAGGAGATATATGGATGCATTTAGAGAGGACATGGAGGTAGTTGGAGTGAGGAAAGAGGACACAGAGGACAGAGTGAGGTGGAGGAGGATGACTCACTGTGGCGACCCCTGAAGAGGGAAAAGCCAAAAGAAGAAGAAGATTTACAGTACTTTTCATTTATATGCTATCAACAATTTCCTGCAGGATCAATACAGTTTTATTTTATCTTGTTTTATGCTGGTGAAGATTCTCAGTCGTCCAGGACATGATAAATCAAAAAGGCGTTCAATTCAAGATCAACTGGACTTTATTTGTAACAGAAGACGTTTCGCTTCTCATCCGAGAAGCTTTATCAATTCAATGAACCAGACTGTGTGTGCGTGTGGATTTATAACAGAAGTCACACACCATCATATGTAAATTGCAAGCTGAGGTAACACATACATGTAAATTGACAGATCACACCTTAACAGTAGGGAGTAACAGGAGAGCCACCACCTCTGGACAAAACTCAGCTGTTCACCTCCACCTCACGGACAAGGGTCACTCATTTGAGGATGAAAATGTGCAAATTTTGGACAGAGAGCACAGATGGTTTGAGAGAGGTGTGAAGGAAGCTGTGTATGTTAAGAGAGAAAAACCTTCTCTTAACAGAGGAGGAGGTCTGAGATTTCAACTTTCCAAGACTTACAACTCAGTTTTGGGGCTGATTCACAAACGTTTTACACCGGATGGGAGCAGAGATGTCTTGTCTGTGAATTAGACTAGCAAAGTTTGTTGAGAAACCTCTGTTGTTGGGCTGTGAGGTGTTTTTTGTCAATTTACATACAGTTGTTGTGTCTTCTGTCAGAGACTTCAAGGGAACTCCCTACTGTTAAGGTGTGATCTGTCAATTTACATGTATGTGTTACCTCAGCTTGCAATTTACATATGATGGTGCGTGACTCCTGTTATAAATCCACACGCACACACAGTCTGGTTCATTGAATTGATAAAGCTTCTCGGATGAGAAGAGAAACGTCTTCTGTTACAAATAAAGTCCAGTTGATCTTGAATTGAACGCCTTTTTTATTTATCTTGTTTTATGAATGTTTATTGCTGTGTGTACCTCATATGTGTCTGTGTTTTAAACAGGTCTCTCTTGTAAATGAATCCTTGTGACTCAATGAGACTAACCTGTATGAATAAAGGTTGAATTTACGTTTTCTAACGTTGATTAGATGTAGTGGTCATCTTGAATGGGATTGACTCCAAAATTATTCAGATTGCTTTCTGAGTGATTTCTTCAAATCTATTCAGTTGTTCATGAGATATTTTACTAATATTAAAATAATAAATAATAATAATAATAACAAAAATATCATGCACACATTGCTGCCCACCTTTTGGCAATGAGCAATAATAATTACACAAGTGTTTCATCTTGGCTGTGGTAAGTGGTTTAATGCAGAAAATAAAACAAACAAACAAACAATGACAACCTAAAAAGTGTTCCTCTGACCTGAACATAAAAACAAACAGGCATTTTAATTATTACAGTGGGGTGCATGTAATTAATATGATTTATTGTCAACTATGTCTAATGGGTGATCATGTTGAGACACAGTCTTTGTAATTTTAGAATCATCTTGGTGCACAGTGATTGGCTCTCATCCTTGAGTTTGTGCCTTGTGGTGCTCTGATGACCCAGTTTGACCTCTGTCTTTGTTTACATGAGAGTTACCACCAGTGTGCCAAAGAAGGGCTGCCACTGCATCCTGCAAGGAAGAGCCTTCTTGTTCTAGCACTTTGTTTTTATTGTATTTTTAATTTTTAACAATTTGTTCCAGGAACACATAAAGCTGCAGTTATAAACACAAAGACGGTCCTGCTACAGTAATTAACCAGCTTTAGCAGCTAAGACTTTTCTGCTCTCACAAATTCCTTACAGCAGCAATAAAACTACAGTAGTCAGTTGCTCTTTGCTGCCTTCTACTGCAAGAAAAAAACTATTCATGCACTGAAAACTGAAGCTGAATTTCTTTTTAAAATCTTGATTCGTGTACATTATTTGCTTTTAATTTTTATTCTTTGGATAAGTGCTTCTACATTTATACATGTACGGTGTCTAAAGAGATTTCTTCTAAAAATCCAAAATGCAAGCTGTTTGAAGTCTCTTTTTTAATCTATTTCATCCTCCGTTGATTAACGTAAAGATGATTGAAGCGGCTGATATTTTAGATCCCAGCACGTATTACTACTACTTTAAAATGTGTATTTTTGCAGTATTGGTTTTATCAGTTTGAAATTTTTTGAAGGAATTAAATATTTCCTCTAAATTACACCTTCATACATTGGGCCAAATTATCTCTTTGAGTCAAACAAAGACACTAATGACTCTTTATAGGGAGAGATGTGAGAACAATTTCCAGTTAAACTCAGCTGCAAAAATGGAAGATCTTATGCAGTTTAATACTTAAAATGCCCAAATCAGTTACTACCGTATTTTCGGTCTATAAGTCGCACCCTTTTGCCTAATTTGCATGCCCTGCGACTTATAGAGAGGTGAGACTTGTTTATGGATTTTTTCCCCATATTTTTAGACCAATTTTTGGCTTAGATATGACCGTATTTCATTTTGGCAAAAAAATGGTGCAGTACCACTTTTGTCCGCTAGGGTACACTGACCGTTCCTACCTCATGTGTCCGACGGCAGCCTCCTCTGGTCAGACTGACTCTGTCGCAACCCGGCCTCCTGCTCTAGAGCTCTGACACTTCCAGAGAGTCCACCGACCATTTCCAGCTCATGTGTTTGACGGCAGCCTCCTCTGGTCGGACACACTCTGTCGCTGCCCGGCCTCCTGCTCTGGAGGTCTGACACTTCCAGAGAGTCCACCGACCATTTCCAGCTCATATGTCCGACGGCAGCCTCCTCTGGTCGGACACACTCTGTCGCTGCCCAACCTCCTGCTCTGGAGGTATGAACTACTGTTAGCTCAGTGTTTGTTAGCAAAATAGCTCATAAACCACACGGCGGAAATGTACTGACAATTCTGATGTAAACATGCAAATTACAACAGTGGAAATATGAATGATGTTTTTCAGAATGTATGTTAGAATAAACATCTAAAATAAAACAGATAATTTAAAAGAGACTCATTTTTAAACTATAAATTAATGTTGAATAATTATTAGATACATTAATTAATGTATTACCATTTCAGTGCTCTGTAAACGAGTTAGATCTGGTAGAATCCCTTCACTCTCGAAAAGTTGCTGCGTTGCAAACTCAGACACCTGCTCACTTCCTGAACGCTCTAATAAAAACTGTGGCAGCAGAAACAAAATTAAAACCTGCTGTTTCTTGTTGATCTATGGAAGCCCATTTCCGCTAGTCTATTAAAAAAAACTTTCTCAAAACTGATAGTATCTCAATATTTTGATATGCTAAGTCAAAATTTTGAGATAGTATCTCAAAATTTTGACTTAGTATCTCAAAATTTTGACTTAGTATCTCAAAATTTTGAGATAGTGTACACCAGGACGTTCAGAGACTATGGAGGTTGAACACCCCTTTCAAATTGGTTCAGTCCACCTGTACTGGTTTGACTTACCGTCAGTTGTGCCTGCCGCCTGCAAGCATGCTGCTAAACATAGCTGTTTAGAACGGTAAGAAATGTGGGTTTGTTAATTTAAGTTAAGTCTGTAATATAAGGTAGCATATAAGCTAGTATAAAGTAATCAATTAGGCATACTGATGACGCTAGCTAAACTTGAAGATAGCTAAGATACATTCATATATTTTAAGCTAACGTTTTCTGTTTCTTTACTTCGTAAGTCTAGAACTTACTTTCTGGTAACTGTAGTTAATATCTGAGCATTACGTGGTACTTTTATTTCCTGTAACGACACATGTTCAGTCTACCACAGAGTCGTGGTGTAATAACTGGTGAGTTGTTCGTAGATGCTGCATCTCGCTCCCAAACCACTGTGACACCAAAACGATACCACTAAGCCTTTTTAAAAGTTAAAATAAAATATGTAATGGCATTTTATGTCACGTACACTCTCTCTGTCTCTCTCTCTCTCTCTCTCTCTCTCTCTCTCTCTCTCTCTCTCTCTCTCTCTCTCTCTCTTTTCTTTTTCTCTCTCTCTCTCTTTCTTTCTCTCTCTCTCTCTTTCTTTCTCTCTCTCTCTTTCTCCACTAATGCCAATGCCTTGCAACAGTCTAATCAAAATGAATGTGTTGTGATGGGAGGTGACTGGAACTGCACAATAAGTTTTACTATTGATAGAACGGGAGAAGAACCTCATCTTCCATCATCCTCTAAATTGGGTCAGGTGATATCAGAGTTTAATTTAGTTGATGCGTGGAGGATTAAACATCCTCAAAGCAAACAGTATACATGGGTTAAACTGAAGGATGGGACAGTGAGTGGGGCTCGGTTGGACAGATTTTATATTTCCAACAATCATAGAAATAGACTGTCCGGTTGTTTAATTAGTCCAGTTTGTTTTTCTGATCATCATTTAGTTTACTTTGATTTTCTTTTAGCAAACACCACTAAATGCAGATCTTATTGGCACTTCAACACCAAGTTACTTCAAGACACTTTTTTTGCCAAAGTTTTAATAATTTTTGGCAGTTATGGACGGCTAGAAAATCAGAATTTACATCTTTAAGTGAATGGTGGGAGGTAGGAAAGGCTCAGATAAGAGTTTTTTGTCAACAATACACGAGTCATTCTACGGTTAAAATTAAAAATGTGATTCAGAATCTAGAAAATGAAATTAAACAGTTAGAAAACAATATATTCACTAATGTTATTTATAATGACCAACTTAAAAAAAAAGAAAGATCAGCTAAGTTGTTTTTTACACGAAAGGGCCAAAGGGGTGTTAGTTTGGTCAAGGTTTGCTATGGTTAAGGATATGGATGCCCCTACATCTTTCTTTTTTTAATTTAGAGAGGACCGTCAGTCAGACAAAACAGATGTTTTGTCTTCGGTTTCCAGATGGGACTATGACCACTGATCCCAGTGCCATGAAGGACATTGCTGTTATGGGGCGGCCGTGGCGTAGTGGTAATGGCAGTCGTCCCCCGATCGGAAGGTTGGCGGTTCGAATCCCGGTTCCCCACACCATGTGTCGTTGTGTCCTTGGGCAAGACACTTAACCCCGAGTTGCTCCCGGTAGGTCTGGAAAGCACCTTGCATGGTAGTCTGCCGCTACCGGTGTATGAATGTGTGTAGCATTCAATGTGTGTAGCGCTTTGAGATTTTCACTAATGAAAAGCGCGTTATAAATTGAATTCATTATTATTATTATTATGCTGTGGAATTCTACAGTGACCTATTTAAGAAGCAGAATTGTAACAGGAGCTGTATGGATGCTCTGCTGGATGGTCTTCCTCAGCTTGATGATGCAGATCGGGAAATTTTGGATGTGGGAGTTTCAATAGAAGAACTTACTACTGTCTGTTGGACAGATGGCTCCTGGCAAGGCTCCAGGTCTGGATGGTATACCTGTAGACTTTTATAAACATTTTTGGACTCTGTTGGGAGAAGACTTGTGGGAAGTGCTTCAGGAGTGCACATTAGCAGGTATATTGCCAACATCCTGCCGACAAGCTGTTCTTTCCCTAATCCCCAAAAAAGGGGACTTGACCTTGTTAAGGAACTGGAGACCTGTCTCCCTTCTCTGTGCGGACTATAAGTTATTTTCTAAAGTACTCTCCAATAGGCTGAAGAACGTTCTTGAAGTTATCATACACAGAGATCAGTCCTATTGTGTACCTGACAGATCTATCATGGACAATCTTTTTCTTTTTAGAGACATGTTTGACATTTGTAAACTTTATGAAATTGATGTGGGTATTATTTCTTTAGATCAGGAGAAGGCCTTTGATAGGGTTGATCATTGTTTTCTTTTTTCTACGCTAAGAGCTTTTGGGTTTGGTGAAGGTTTTATTTCTTTATTGGGTTTATTATATAATGAAGTGTTTTCTGTTGTTAAAGTAGGGGGAGGCCTAAGTTGTCCTGTCAAGGTGCAGAGAGGCATTCGACAAGGGTGCCCTATTTCTGGACAGTTGTATTCGATTGCTGTTGAACCACTTTTGCACAAGGTCCGTTCCACTCTTACTGGTATTATTTTTCCAGGTTTGTCTTTTCATACAGGTTTAGTAGTTTCAGCTTATGCTGATGATGTAAACATTTTCATTAAGAACCAGAATGATGTTATAGGTCTGATACACTGTTTGGACCTTTATGAAAAAGCTTCATCCGCTAAAGTGAACTGGGAAAAAAGTTCTGCGTTAAAAGTTGGCCCATGGACAAATAACAATTTGCCAATATTACCAGGCAATATCCGATGGGTTGACCAAGGTTTAAAATTCTTAGTGACACCTTCCCAATTTTTGGGCCGGAAAAGGGTAGCATGCCCTCTCCGGGTCGGGGAGGAGGTCCTGCCCCAAGTGGAGGAGTTTAAGTATCTCGGGTCTTGTTCACGAATGAGGGAAAACTGGAGCGTGAGATCGATAGGCGGATAGGTGCAGCATCCGCAGTGAAGCGGGCGCTGTACCGGTCTGTCGTGGTGAAGAGAGAGCTGAGTCGAAAGGCAAAGCTCTCAATTTACCGATCGATCTACGTTCCCACCCTCATCTATGGTCATGAGCTTTGGGTTGTGACCGAAAGAACGAGATCTCGGATACAAGCGGCTGAAATGAGTTTTCTCCGCAGGGTGTCTGGACTCTCCCTTAGAGATAGGGTGAGAAGCTCAGTCATCCGGGAGGGACTCGGAGTAGAGCCGCTGCTTCTCCACATCGAGAGGAGCCAGTTGAGGTGGCTCGGGCATCTGGTTAGGATGCCTCCTGGACGCCTCCCTGGTGAGGTGTTCCGGGCATGTCCCACCGGGAGGAGACCCAGAGGAAGACCCAGGACGCGCTGGAGGGACTATGTTTCTCGGCTGGCCTGGGAACGCCTTGGGATTCCCCCGGAGGAACTGCTCCAAGTGGCTGGGGAGAGGGAAGTCTGGGCCTCCCTACTTAGGCTGCTACCCCCGCGACCCGACCCCGGATAAGCGGAAGAAGATGGATGGATGGATGGATGGATGGACCTTCCCAATTTTTCTCCACAAAGGTATCTGTCCCCAAAAAAACACCCAAGAGAGTGTGTGCCAGATTATCTAGATGGAAGTGGCTGCTGCCTCCGCTGTCTTACAGGGGGAGGGTTCTGGTTGCAAATAACTTGGTTGCTTCGGCCCTCTGGCATAAACTGACTGTACTCACACCACCATCTTGTCTTATAAGACATATCCAAAAGACTCTAGTGGATTTCTTCTGGTCTGGACGACATTGGGTGAAAGCTGCAGCCTTGTACCTGCCAGTACAGGAGGGAGGTCAAGGACTCATAGACATAACCTCACGGATCACAGCTTTCCGGCTTCAAACATTGCAGAAACTACTGTATGGTGTTGGACTACCGTGGCTGGATACTGCACGTCTTCTGCTAAGGAAAGCAGGCCGTCTTGGCTATGATAAACATATTTTCCTGCTGCGCCAAGGATCTTTGGACTTAACAGGTCTCACACGTTTTTACCAATCAGTTTTAAATGCCTGGCAGATCCTCACCTTTGAGAGAAGAAATGATGTGAAACCTGGGATGTTGGTTTTTGAAGAACCTCTGTTTGAAAACAGTTTCTTCTTGACACAGCTGCTCTCATCTGTTACGCTGAGATCTAAGATGTGTAGTAATATGAGGACGGGGTCAGTTTAATGACTTACCTATATTTTAGATGTATAAATTGGCAGGGTTTAGACTGACACAAAAATACATCATTAATTAAACGGGTTCTCTCTTTTTCAGCTTAATACCAATAAATGTGTGCAAATAAATCTTCACTTTTAAATGTGGCATTGAGTCAATCAAACTAACCAGCTGTGTGGTTTAAGTGTTTCACCGTGTAATAAGTATTTCTATTCATAGGTACCTTCTTTCAGGGTTTACCCTTAAATGAATTGTAAAAGTTAAATGCAAGCAGTGTTAACTTTAAATATAACTTATTTTTTAACAACAGTTACTAACTAACACAAGCATGATTTTCGTTTTACTTACTCAAAAACTTTTTAAAAGATTTGAAATAAATGCAATATTCACACTAAAATGTTCCCAGGAAGCTGCTCCATCATGCCTTAAAAAGATGTATTGCAGTTTGGCTAAACTGTTTTGCTGTATTTTGACAGTTATCAGGAGTGAAAATAGGATCTCTTGTTTGTTATTTTAAATATTTTTTTATTTAAAATAAACTGGAGTTTTTGTATGCTCAACATAACATTACAGATGTTATTCCAAATAAAAATCAGTGATTTTTATTAATTTGTTATTTGACATCCTCAAATTTGTTCTGCTATCTTTGTTTTGATTTTTGTGAAAATCAAGTCAGCAGATGCTTTTTGTTTGTTATTTTAAACTTTTCATTTAAAATAAACTGGAGTGCACAGAATAACTTTAAAAGATGTTGTTTGAATTAAATGCAGAGAGTTTAGCATCTATTCTGTGTAAATGTTTCTTGTTCTCATTCTTTTAACCAGCAGATTGCAGGTTTTCAAAGCTTTAATTTACCACAATGTGACTGTAATTACTCTTCCTGGCCGCTATAGAGGCGCTGTTGGCTCTAAGGCCGCGTTGACTATCTTTTAGCATTTAGCCGTAGCTTTAAACTAAATCGGATAAACGTCAACTTTTGGGATGAGTTTTAGCCTGGATGTGACAATCGCCTAAACAAACGTTCATTTAAGAAACTAATGGATTTGTTTAAAATGTTTAGAACAAGTTCTGTGAACTTTTTAGATATAAAAAGAAACGATCTTTTTCCTTTTTTTCTCTATCTGGGTACGTCACTTCCGTTGACGTGTCGTTCGTGTTGCATTTAGGGACGTGCGTGCAGTCGGACGTTTGTGTACTCCCGACGTCTAAACGCTCTAAAACCCCT
>JBBPBX010064811.1:0-16532 GCA_038048925.1 Garcialebias charrua | reverse complement strand
TGGAGGTTCCTGAACCCTCCTGTGCACATGCAGCCTTCAGAGTTACATACTGTGATTTATCAGACAACTCCAGAAAAATACACATGACCCCAGCGAGTCCTCACCTGACCTCCAGCTGTCCTCCACCACATGCTGGATCAGTCCTCCGAGGAAAGGAACCCTTACCAGCTCCAGCTGCTCTAAATTCCGGGCCGCTGCCAAACCCGTAACCAGCGGGACGTATTTGAGAGAGTTAGCAGGCCCAGCACAGTTCCTCATGACAAAAGTTCTCAGGTTCACACACAAGAAGTCCTTAAACGGCTGAGGTTTAGTGAGACGGACCCACTTCAGGTAGAGGTGCCGGAGCATTGACACACAGGGGATCTCTGGGACATTCACACCTGTAGCAGACAACATGGAGGATGGAGCACTTCAAACAAGAGCTGGAAGAGCAAGAATGTGCTGAACTTATTCCACGAGACTTCAGCTCTGACATGGAACTGCTCCAGCCCACTCAAACTCACCGATGAGATGCAGGGTCTGGATCTTGGCCGATATGGGGATGGTGAGCTTGTTCTCAGCAGGAATGGGAAAAGCGCCATTACGGTTGCGAAATTTCCCCAGAATGTGAACCTGAGGCATGTAGTTCCAAATGGCTTCCACAAGCTCCAGATGGGACGTGTCGACACCCTGAAATTAGAAACTCAAGTTCATTAAAAAATAAACAAACATTTGCCAACATGTTTTAATTTTGACGGGAACATTTTACTTGTTTAATCTGTCAAGAAACTCCACGTAAACCCTTGCACAATTTTCAAACACTTCCTCTGAGATCGATCAAACAATGGAAAACAAAAAGCAACAGGCTAACTAAAGATGCACTACAAATATATCAGAAAAACATTTTAACAATATTTTATGCCAATTGATGACAAATTGTTTAGAACCAGAGTCCCGCATTCAGTCCATTATACGCCTGTCCATACTGTTATACAGCGATCTATAGCAATGGTCCAGTCAAGCAAAGACCTTGTTTAAACTTTGACCTTAATCTGTGACAGAGTACATTGTATTGTTCTTATGATGCAAACTACAAAAAAAGTTGGGCATATGAACAAAAATACATTTTTTTTTTACAGTAAGTCAGGTCTTATGTACATACAGTATTTCTGAGGGAAAATATTTTTCTCCTGCTATTTGGAAGGTTTGCGCACTTTACTTAAACATAAACTCAATTCACAAATACAGTACTGGCCAATTACGTATATAATTATATCTAACCTAACTTTCATCTAAAAAATTCTAGAGAAAATAGTTGTAGGTCAGTTGTGTGAACATCTACGAAGAAATAATCGGAAGAGTTTCAGTCAGGGTTTAGAGCTCACCACAGCACTGAATCTGCACTGGTGAAAGTTACTAATAAGATTCTCATGGACTCAGACAATGGACTTGTGTCTATACTGGTCCTGTTAGACCTCAGTGCTGCATTTGATACAGCTGATCACAATATTTTACTAAACAGACTTGAATATGATATTGGAATTACAGGAACGGCTCTAAATTGGTTTAAATCGTATTCATCTGATAGATTCCAATTTGTAAATGTAAATAATGAATCATCAAACACCAAAGTTAGTCAAGGAGTTCCTCAAGGTTCAGTGCTTGGACCAATACTGTACTCTTTACCTTATACTGTATATGCTTCCATTAGGTACAGTTATTAGCCTGGGATACATTTTCCTCGTTATGCTGATGATACACAGTTATATTTGTCCATGAAACCCAATGAATCCAATCCGTTATTATATTACAAGCATGTCTTAAACACATAAAGTAAAACCTGGATGACACTTAATTTTCTGCTTTTGAACACACACAAGACTGAGATTTTAGTTTTTGGAGCTGAGCATCTTACTAATACATTTTTCAGTCTTTCACCCTCCTTGGATGGCATTAATCTGGCCACCCAGCTCTAATGTTAAAAATGTTGGTGTTATTTTTGACCAGGATGTCTTTTATCCCCCACATTAAAAACACTACTAGAACAACCTTCTTCCACCTGTGCAATATCACTAAAATTAGAAATATCTAAAAATTATGCAGAAAAAACTGGTTCATGCATTTGTCACGTCTAGACTGAACTATTGCAATGGTTTGTTATCTGGGTGTCCAAAAACTTCTTTAAAACTTCAACACTTGCTCTTCTCAAGGGCGGACGTCTCCTCTCGGTCTCCGCTTTGCTTTTGCTTTGTCTTGTCTGTGAAACTGTCTGAGAGCCTCTCTTCTACAAAATCTTCCGAATCATAACTATGGACTTCAATTTGGTCAGTTGGTCCCTCAACACAACTGATAACATTTCTCCAAAAAGAAGACAGGCTGTAGGCGAGCCGATTTGCCCTGTTGGCATGCACACAGCTGGATATCTCATCGACTTGGAAGACTTGATGACGTGTCCATCTCTGCTGTCATCTGTGGATCTTAAGGACGCATAGTTAATTGGATTTATGATAACTGGTTCCTGCTTTTTGGATTTGGCTGGTTCCTGGTCTATCAACATAAAATGAAGATGTCGGCAGCAAATCTGGACCTGGTCAGGCTGCCTGCCTTACATGATGGCTTGGTTCATGTCTGGTTCAGCCGGCTCAGGACCAGAAGGTCTCGGGTTCGATCCCCAGTCACGGCATACCTCGTTGTGTCCCTGGGCAAGATACTTAACTCCGAGTTGCTCCCAGTAGGACAGGCAGCGGTTTGCAAGGCAGTCTACCGCTACCGGTGTATGAATGTGTGTATGAATGGGTGGATGGTTGGTACTGTGAAGCGCTTTGGGGCCCCTCAAAGGGGGCTGGAAAGCGCTATATAAGTAAGCTCCATTTACCATTTACAATGTCTCAAGAACCCAGACTTTTGGCTGAATGGATGAGATCTCTGGGATTTTCTCAGGCACGTTCCATTGGTATGGTCATTTTAATTTGGACATTTCGGAAGCGAGTGGACCAACACAGACTGAAGGTAGATGTCATTAAAGTTCTGCCTGTTCCCAAAACAATTGTGTTTATCTGACATTCGGCTCACCAACTGGCCTTGACAGGCAGTCTTATCTCAACACGCCTGAGAAGTTTTGTAAACCTGACGCACTCACCCCCTCCCAAACCTGCTACTGAGGAATTCCACTGACTTTTCAGAGGAGCCCAGCTGAATAAACATTCTGTCATCATTTCAGGACTCTGGATTCGCCTCTGGCTGGCAGAACAAGAAACCCAGTTTAGGTATTAAATGTTTGGTGTTGGTGAAAACTTTTTATACTTTTATACTACTATGAAAAAGTACTATGCAAAAACTCAGGACAGTATTACACTTTATTTCATTTTATGTTTATTAAATGTTGGTGAAAACTTTTTTTACTTTTATACTACTATGAAAAAGTACTATGCAAAAACTCAGGACAGTATTACACTTTATTTCATTTTATGTTTATGGATATTAAATGTTGGTGTTGGTGAAAACTTTTTATACTTTTATACTACTATGAAAAAGTACTATGCAAAAACTCAGGACAGTATTACACTTTATTTCATTTTATGTTTATTAAATGTTTTAGTGTTTAAATAGTTATTGTTGCACTGAGGGACAGAGAGAAATGCAATTTCAATCCTGTGTATGTCCTGTACATATTACTGTTTTGAGAATAAAGCTGACTTTGACTTGACTTTGATTCAAATGATACATTTGTAATGCACAATTACACATTTATCAATTATTTTTAGACAGCATGCCATTTTTGCACACATTAAAATCAAAACACTATTTCTACAGGTTTCTCCACATTCCACTTCACATTCCTGGTGAAATAAAGGCTACTACACATTGAGATTTTTCGTGTCAGGTAGCAATGCTTCATTTTAATGCAATATGGGACTTATATTTACAATGCCATTTCAGGTTTCCAAATAATTCTAACATCTAATGTTCTTACAGTTATAAAAAAGTCTTTCATACCAAGTTTTATGTAATACAACTGTTAGTGGCTTTGTAAATACAATATGCAAACAAAACAGACGGAAAGCTGAAGTGGATATTTCAATGTAGTTTCATTTTATTTAAAATCATTTAACATTCAAATACATATAGCAATATACAATATAGCTTGGCACACCTCAGAGACTATCAGGGAAACCGTAGTTGCACCAAGTTTGTAGCTGGCTGCTACACTTTTCTGGCTGCTACCTGAAGCCAGGATTCTAAAGTCACTGCCAAACGCTCGGGTAATGTCACAGGGCTGCTGTGGGTCCTTCCATGTCGTATGAAAGGCGAAATACGATGTAGCAGGTCATCAAATCGGCGTGCAGACATGCATGTTATATTCCCCACCAGTACGTCTCTGAGAGTGTAATGGCCGAACATACCATCTCCTTCTGCGTCTTCTTCGTCTCATTAAAATTGCAAGACACAATAACTGTTGTTCTATTATAATTTGCTCCTCTAATAAAGACAGTTCAAGAATGAAGCGAGCGGGAAGCCATTTTGTTTGTGTTGTGACGTCAAACAGTTCTTCTTCTACGGTAGATTTCTTCTTCTACACCCTTTCTTGTAACATATGCACATGTTGTAGAGGCTACTTCCACCTGCTGGCCCGTAAAAGAACAGCACTTTGCCATGCTCCGCCGTGCGTCAACCATAAACACAGGGGCGAAACTATGAACGCATTTCGCCGTGCGGCACAGTGCACGCGCGGCGCGCGCGCTCCAGCCTGCGGACCAAAGCGAAAGTCTAACTCAGCCTTTAAGGAGCTTCTCCTCTTTTCAAAGTCCTGTGTTTATCCCGATCAAGAAGAGGTACTGGCCGGCAGCCTGTTTCTACGTACTGAAGTTCAAATCTTTCCCCGTGTCTATGCAATAACCTTAAAAAGAGGAAGAAAAGTGAGAAAACACGCGGTCGGACACTGTGTTTCCTTCACCTACAGTATGTAGAATGTATTAACATCAACACAGTTCTCACACAACAGTACAGCACCTTTAACATACACAACTTTGAAATGAATTTCACCTTTAGCCTTTTGGAGACATGTTCATAACATTTGACCTCTTTACTTTGAATTACCTGTTCAGTTACAACCAATATTTATTAAACAATCTTTCAAAACAGAATTGTACTCATTTAACTTATTTATAAACTTTTGATCAGTCAGTGAGTTAACACTTTTAGCTCTTCTATGAACTACTTGGTAATTTACTTAATTACTGAAAGGATTGACATACCAGTTCCTGTGAAATAGGAATTAATATTAACAGCTGCAGTAAATAAAAACAATAACAAAATAATAACAAAACACATGCACCACAGTTAACATCAAACATAGCTGGTTAACGCCAAACACGTGACAAAAGTTCAGCTAACCATGCGAGCTGCGCACGAGCTTCTGCTGCTAACAAGCTAGCTGCTAGCAAAAACACCGGCCATTTCATGTTATCAACACAAATAAAACAAAGAACGTGATAAACTAATATTATCAATCAGTAAAACTGAGTTAAACATCTTTAGCAAGGCAATACAATATATATTTATATATTTTAATACAATAATTACCTTAAAAAGAAGAAATTTGAGAAACAACACAGACACTGTTTCCTCCAAATACTGTATGTAGAATGGAGAACATGGACGTATGCGCCCCCTCCTGGACATACTGGGCATTACCCACGATCCTGTTTACAGTAGAACAGAGCAGCATATAGTACTTTCCATCACATCTACGTATATATGAATATATCTGTGGTGCAGAACGAGTTCAAATGTCCATTCTGGACGTAAAACACTCACCGAGTTTATGCTTACGCTCCACACAATGCACCAAGTGAGCTGAAAGCAGAAGAGCGTGTGATGACGTCATGCAGCGTTAGATTTCCCATCATGCATTTCTTCTTCAAGAGCTAAAAACGACTGAAAATAAACAAAAATAAGAAAATAAGCCGTGCAAAAGGATTCAGGCTTTCTACTAATTCTTGCATTATTTAATATGAAGCCAGATTGCAACTGTGAGCAAAAACCGTAATCGATTTGGGCATGGGCATGAAAGGACATAAAAGCAGCTCAACGATCACTTTCACTACGAGGCAGCATCGGCAGTATTAGAGCCACACCAGTTATGGTGGTTGGGACCAAAGACATTCTTCCCCCCGCCAGCAATACTGTCCGATGTGGCTGGGTTCCTCCTGGTTTAATCCTCCACGACGTGTGAAACATATCACTGGCACAACTGTGATGCGTCGCTGCCTTTTATTAAATTGTTAATCAAATAACATTGTTTACTTTCGCACACATCACGTTAAACGACTTCTAAACAGCTTGTAACACAAATGTCATGGCCTCTGGATCTGCCCAATTGGAGCAGTGACAGAGCAGCTGATTACAAACCCCAAGGTTGCTGGATCGATCCCCACTGTTCTGTTATATGGGAACACAGAATGACAAAACACAGCATTTCATTATTTCTTAGTAGCTGTACTCACTGAAACAACTTACAATTTTATGGAGAAAATATTCATTTACTCATTATTCATTTTCTCTACATTTTTACATTTAAATACAATATTGTCACACCCACGTCGCCATGGCGCTAGTTCACGCTGCAATGCATTCTGAAAAAAAAACTTTTTACCACTATTGCGTTTTTTATAATCATAAAATTTACAATAATAATTTATAATTGTAAAAGAGTAACTTACACTTACAGTAACTTACAGTTACACTTTATAAATTTGCTTCCTTCATAAATGAGAAGACTTTACAAATTATTGCCCATGTTTTGATCCGTAATGTGAATAATATCACATTTCTCTCCTTATATTTTAATAAATAAGCACATTTTTTATTAATAACCCACTTAAACTGTCAAACTGATTGGCAATTTAGTTGTGCTGTTTAATTATATTTTTTTGTATTTTTAATTAGGGGCGGATATGTTTTTTAAGCCAGGTAGCTGATCGTTTGGTTTACAGCCACTTATTAAAAAGCTCACAAGTGGCAGTACACTAAACGATTCAGGAACACAAATAGCAGTGAGAGACCAAGGTTCACTGAGGCCAAGAATACCTGAACGCACACACAACACAACGTAAGGCACACAAAAATCAAAATATCAAGCCATTCAGGGGCGATTGTAGAATATGTCCTTAGGGGTGCTTTGCCCCCAGTGCTGACAATGACTCTTGTCTTGAACAGGGGGGCCTGGCCAATTCAATTCAGTTTATTTATACTGTGTAGTGCCAAGTCACAACAGAATCATCTCAGGGCACTGAACAGAAACATTCATCTGAGGAGCAGACTGCTTTGAATTTAACGCCATCACAGAACATCGCAGGCCATTGGCGTCAGAAGCATTTGTAATGTGTGGGGGTCAGGGGGTCCATCCATCCATGCATCCATTATCTTTTACCTGCTTCTTCCATTTTGGGTCACGGGGGTCGCCGGTGCCCATGTCCAGCAATCAATGTGCAAGTGATGTGACGGGGTCGGCCGCTGGCCTTTATCATCTTTGACATATTTCCAAACTTCCTTTAGTTTTTGAAATGGAATCAACTGCATTCCAGCTTCTAAACACTCAGGGTAACACGTGTCTGAATTACATGTTCCCACTGACAACATTTAACCATTTTTTTCTGATGATTTGTCACAATATCACAATTTTTTTCACATCTTAGTTTATATCTTAGTTCCTTATTTACTGTTTCTTTTACAATTTATATTTTTGCTATTGCTGGATGTAAGTGGAACCCTGTGTACACATGCAATGCGAATGACAATAAAGAACCTTGACTTGACGTGATAAAAAGGTCCATGACTGCAAAGCGTTCATAAAGGAAAACACCACCCACAGTGTTGTTGGAGGAAAACCAGGCTGCAGCTCCTGCAGGTAAGGGGGCGTTCACTTCAGGACAAATTGAGGTTGCTGATTGGTCAGTTGCTGACAAGCCTGCTGGACTGATGACAGGTGGCGTCGAGGATCCGACTCGTGCTAAAAGAATTAATAGATTTTACTGGCCTGTTTATGAGCGTCATCATTTATTCCATATTTATTCAAAATGTATTCAATATTTTGGTAAATCTAACGTTTGAGAACTGAGTTTTCTACAAAATCCTAATGATGGTTTCTTTACTTTTCAGGGGTGCCGAGTTAAAATGTAGGCGAATGTATAAAATTTGATGTTTTATAGACGTAAATGTGTCGCGGTTAGCGTCGCTGTTTTTCCTTGTACTTTTTCAAAGCGAAAAAATTTAAATCCAGCATGTTTGACCATTACATGACCACCACAGCGACTAGATCGCTGTGGTGACCCCTAATGCAGGGAAAAAGCCGAAAGAAGGAAAAAAAATAAATATATATATATATATTTGACCATTACGTGAATTTCTTAAGGAACGGTTAAGCTAAGACATATGTTTGCTATAATTTTCAGCAGACGAATAATTGTTTTTACCGTGTTAATCTTGTAAAAAGTCCTTCCGTGCATGCTTCTGTGGTCGTCATTTTCAGCAGGGCAAATGACGCGCTGACGCGTTGCGGTGACACATAATAGACTTATATAAAGGTGCGACCTGTTTATGGATTTTTCCAAATTTTTGATAATAATTGGACAAAGCGACTTATATAAAGGTGCGACCTATAGTCCAGAAAATACTGTATACATTGAATTTAGAAATGTGCTGATGTTATTTGAATCTGTTTTATTTCCCAGGTCTATATTAAAGTCTCCACACAAGAAACGTTTTTTATTGAAACTCTTTTCAATAGTTGCATGATTTTACTGGTGAATATTTCTACATTTGATCCTGGTGATTGATATACACAACTTCTGGATATGTTTTAGCATTTTCGTTTATTATTTCTATTGTTATTATTTCCATAAGATTGTCAACAATAATCAACATTTCATTAAAGGTGCAGTCTGCAGTTTATGTAGTGCAGTCTGTAAGTTTTCTAAAAATATATTTTTAACATATTTCTTCACTCTGTCACTATCTCCTGACAGACTGATGTTAGACAAAGTAATCTCTGAAAAAACTATAGTCCCCTTGCTTCTCCAGGTGTTACTAAAAGTATTTCTAAATTCCCACAGTGACCCACCGTTAACCAGCCAATAAAAACAGAGTTTTTAACCAGCCAATAAAAACAGAGCTTCTCACTTCTCACGCTCCTAACCACGCCCCCGCCTGTCCCAGCCCCCGCGGCCGCGCAGGTTCTCGTTCAAAGGATTGCAAAGTGACGCAAAACTGTTTTGTATGTGACACAAATGTATTAAATTCCCCTTCTTCATCCCTGATCTGGACTTTTATTTTGTTTTTTTGCCAAAAGTCAAGTGATCGCTTCCTCCTCCGCTGACTCCATGAATGAAATGGATGAATTTGTCACGAGCGAATTAAACTCGGGTTCAATGTGGCTGCGCGAGGCTCTGCAGATTTCCTGGTGTTCTGGTGTGCTGGACCAGCGCTCCATGTTTTTATTTTATTTTTTAGAACGTTTTAACATATGTAGCACCCCACTGCTCTGTCCGCCAGTAACTGGGGCAAGAACTTAAACTCACTGGTGGGGTGGCTATTTGGGTTCGTTAAGTTCTGGTAGATACCACGCAGGTTTACCTATGTTGAGTAAATCCTTACTCACCTAATTACCATACACACCTTTAATGTAACATAAATCACTCCAGACAACCAACTAACTGAACAGTTTCTTTTAATAAGAACTTAGAAAAATAACTCTTCCACCACATAAAGCTGCACAATACCCCAAAATGATGTAAAACAACAATAAAGTATGGTCTTTAATTCTCATTTGACATGTTCCCAAAATAAAATAAAACCAATACTGTAAAGCACTTTTTCTCACTTTAACTTTGTGTTTTTGTTTTTCTTTCTCTTAACCATTGTTGTAATATAACCAGAATTCAATTTTTGTCACTAACAGAACTCCATAAATTTAACGTAACTGTACCGTTCTAAACACAATATCACACACGGGCCCCACTCACACACACACACACCAACACAACCCGGTACCGGTAAATGCTGCGTTGCAGGCCTGATGAAGCTAGGGTGCGCTGTCGTCGTGGAAATCCTCTTCTCCCCCGTTTAAACAACCAACACCGACCTGCGCTCGTCAATAGATGTCCTCTCCGTCGTCAAAGTTGCTTTGTGAGTCCAATTTCTTTTAGAACTCAGCCACCTGATTTGCAGGACTACTTTTTAGTCTCACTGGAGCAGCGTCGCCATGTTGACGCTTTTCTCTCGCCACTTTGGATCAGCCGCACTGTCCTCGGATCAGAAGCAGTTCTCCTCTGCCTTTCTTCCCTCAGACACTTCTGCAGGTTTCCTATACACTTTGTATAGGTTTACTTGTGACTAAAACAGTCCACTTTGTTCTCCCACCTCAACGTCTGTCGTCTTAGCAACAATCTCCATCCGTTCTTTTTCTTTCTCTTTCCCGCCTCTCCTTTCTTCTTCTTCCCATCAACCCCCTGTCCCGTTTTTCTCTATGTTGCGTTCACTTGTCCCTCGTTAACCTCACTACTTTCGTAGATAGGACGTTCAATACAGTCTTTAAAATAATGAGGTAAATGATTAAACAATAATACACTTGTTTAAGTAAACAAGTCTCCTCGAGAAAAGCTTCAGCTTTCTGCTACTTCATATATTTCTCTCGTTACAACAGTAACCGCTCCCCGCATGTATAATCACTCAGTTTAAAAATATACAAGAACAATAATACAAGCTTCTCACTTATATTTTCTGTATACATACAACCAACCTTGTAAAAATTTTGGAAATGTTAAAAGGCCTTAAATGCATGGGTTTTTCTTTTCTTTTTATGTTTTTAAAAAGAAACCAGGGGCTACACATATAAACACAGAACTTCGCAGCGGCTGCGACAGGACATGTAGTGGAGGCGGAGCTAAGAAGGCAGAGCTGAATTTCAGCGAGCGCAAGGGGGAGCAGAGCCATATATGGCTCTGAGGGGGAGGGACCAGAATGCTTTCTCGTTGAAAATTGTTCTAAGTGCTGCGTTCTATAAAAACTGCAGAGTGCAACTTTAATTATTTTACATTTTATTTCATTTTTAACAAATAGAGCTACTCCACCACCTTTTTTATTTTTATATTTACATAGAGAAAATTAGGGTAATTAATGGGCTTGATCCATACGAACACCCTGTGGACAAGTGATTTGAACGAGCTACCACCATTAACGTTTCCAGATTTGTTTACCGTATTTTCCTGTGTATATGTCGCACCTTTTTATGGTTTTTTTCAAGGCCTGTGACCTATACACCGGTGCAACCTATTTATGGATTTTTCCAATTTTTTGGAAATAATTGGACACTGCGACCTATACAACTGTGCAACCTATACAACGGAAAATACGGTACTCTAGTCCAAGCAGTTCAGTGGAGGGGACACTGGCAGGAGCCTGAAAGTTCTTCTCCACAGTCTCTCCAAACAGCTGCTGACAGCGTGTGTTGAGGCGGTCAACAAGTGGTGCAGAGTAGGTGAGGTTTTTACGTCCACTACCGCCAAACACTGCTTGGAAGCGCTGGTCAGCGTTCCACCTTGCAATCCCGCTGATCAGTTAAACCTGATAGGGTGGTGCTGCACAGCGGGGACCTAAATGTCTCAATGGAAAGGAGAAATACAAATAACTATTTCCTTTATCAGAATGTGAACACTTTATTGATCCCTGGGGGAAATTTCAATTATTACAGCCGCAAATGTTCAAGTAAAGTGTACTTGTTCAGTGATGGACGACGGCGCGGTGAGTCACCAGGTGAATAATAATAATAATAATAATAATAATAATGAATTTAATTTATAACGCACTTTTCATTAATGAAAATCTCAAAGTGCTACAAAGTGCAACAGAATTAAATGTCAATGAAACAAGTAATTAAACAAGCACAATCCTCTTTTCAAAGTCCTGTGTTTTTATCCCGATCAAGAAGAGGTACTGGCCGGCAGCCTGTTTCTACATACTGAAGTCCAAATCTTTCCCCGTGTCTATTCAATGTGAGAAAACACGCGGTCGGACACTGTGTTTCCTTCACCTACAGTATGTAGAATGTATTAACATCAACACAGTTCTCACACAACAGTACAGCACCTTTAACATACACAACTTTGAACTGAATTTCACCTTTAGCCTTTTGGAGACATGTTCATAACATTTGACCTCTTTACTTTGAATTACCTGTTCAGTTACAACCAATATTTATTAAACAATCTTTCAAAACAGAATTGTACTCATTTAACTTATTTATAACCTTTTGATCAGTCAGTGAGTTAACACTTTTAGCTCTTCTATGAACTACTTAGTAATTTACTTCATTACTGAAATGATTGACATACCAGTTCCTGTGAAATAGGAATTAATATTAACAGCTGCAATAAATAAAAACAATAACAAAATAATAACAAAACACACGCACCACAGTTAACATCAAACATAGCTGGTTAACGCCAAACACGTGACAGAAGTTCAGCTAACCACGCGAGTAAAACCATCACCTTTTTCTACTTTTGAACTTCAGATAATTAAAGTTGGCTCTTTTAAATTGTTTTATTGTATTTTGGTATACAGGCCTCCCGGCGCGGCCGGAGAGTTTTTATCTGAATTTACTGAGCTACTTTCTACTATCATCAAACTGGAGAAAATTATAATTTTGGGTGATTTTAATTTGCACGTAGATGATGATTCTTGTAAGGCAGCTGCTGACCTCATTTCTATCACGGAGTCTTTCCACTTTATTCAACATGTCAATTCACCCACACATTGCAAAGGCCATATTTTAGATCTTGTTTTTTCTTTTGGCCTCAATGTTGATCATGTTCGTGTGAAGGACATATTATTCAGTGATCATAGTTGCATATATTTTAATGTGTCCTTCAGCCCTGACCCTGCTCCTCCTAGCCGTTTGATCCAAAGAAGGATCATAACTGAGTACACAGCTGAAACATTTATCTCTCATTTTGATCCTTCAGCCTTAGTTTGTAATTCTTTGGATGTGGACTTAGCAGTTTCTGGCTTTAACATTTACTGCAATGACATTTTGAATTTAGTTGCACCATTAAAGCAGAACACTGTTCATCGTACAAGCTCTCCTTGGATTAACAAGGAAATCATGACATTGAGGAGAGAATGCAGGAAAACTGAACGTTTATGGAAACGTACTGATCTGTTGGTTCACAGGCTTCACCTTAAAGACTTAATTAGTTCATTAAATGAGATGATCAAAAATTCAAGATTAAATTATTTTGCTCATCTCATCAAATCAAAAGGAAGAAATTCGAAAATCTTATTTGACACAATTAAGAACATTGTTTCTCCACTGTGCTCATTTCAAAGTGCTTTTACACATGCTGATTGTAATCAGTTTTAAAAAAAAATTACGGACAAAGTTGCAAATATTAGAGCTAGTATCTCTCCGTCACTTGCTAACCACCTGGACCCTCAACCTTTGACTTCAAATACATGGTCCTCTTTTAGTACAGTAACCATTAATGATATCAATGATCTTTTGACACAAATGAAATTGTCTTCGAGTCCACTGGATATAGTACCAACATCTCTTTTTAAAGATATTTTTAATTGTATTGGTCCAAGTGTAGTCAGCTTGATAAATTTATCCCTATGTTCTGGATCTGTACCTCAATGCTTTAAAACTGCTGCAGTTTGTCCTCTGCTAAAAAAGCCTAACCTGGATTCCTCTCTACCTGAAAACTACAGACCTATCTCTAAACTTCCATTTATGTCAAAGATCCTTGAGAAGGTTGTAGCACAACAATTGAACTTTTTTATGGAGGAAAATTAACTTATGGACAATTTCCAATCAGGCTTTCGTAGACTGCATTCCACAGAAACAGCATTATTAAAAGTGTCCAGTGATGTGTTGATGGCAGCTGATTCTGGACATTACACTGTGTTTGTTGCCCTGGATCTGAGTTCAGCTTTTGATACTGTGGATCACACTGTTCTTATCAACAGATTGAGAGCTCTGTTTGGTATTTCTGGCACTGTTTTAAACTGGTTTAAGTCTGTTGTGTCCTGCAATTGCATAAGACTGACAGCAGGGGGAACCTCCGAGTAGGGAGAGAACAGGATGTGGAGAGAGGAGAAGAAGAAGTTGGAAGAAGTTGAATAAAGCATGGGCTGTGTCTCAATTCAAGGGCTGCGTCCTCATGAGGACCCAGCCTAGCTGGGCCGAGTAGGCCACGCACTCACAAGACTGGGTGGGCTGAGCGAAACTGCTGAAATGGGACGGTCTAGCCTTCAGGTTTGCCGGCCTTGAAGTGGGTGGGGCGTTCTCTTGAAGTGGGTGGGAAGTTCTTGTGTACGCGCTTTGTGTGTGTGGAAAGAGAAGGGACGCCGCTAAAATATATTAGTTAGCTGAATACATGTATATATATTAGTGTTACTGAGTTTACAGTTTGTTAAGAACTGAGTACAAATCAACTTATAAAGGGCGATCTCTTAAAACCCAGAGTGGACCTATGAAATGCAACTTGTCCAGTAGCTCAGTTGGTAAATCAACCTGCGATTAGTGCAGAGATACTTTTCTCGAAACTGGTTCGAATCTCACTCGGTACGGTTAAAACTTATTTTACGTTTGTCTTTTATTGGATAAAAAAATGAGGACTGAGATTAAAAGGAAGGAGTTTGTGAAACTCCTTCTTTTTTTTTTATCCAATAAAAGACAAACGTAAAACAAGTTTTAACCGTACCGAGTGAGATTCGAACCAGCTTCGAGAAAAGCACATCTGCACCAATCGCAAGTTGCTTTACCAACTGAGCTACTGGACAAGTTGCATTTTGTAGGTCCACTCTGGGTTTTAAAAGATTTCCCCTCAGAAAATCCTTGCTACGCACGTGTAAAATAATCTGATTTGTAATCAGTAGTTAAATTTTAATGAGATATATTCGAGCTGAGGTTGTTTGAGATGACTAAATAAAGGTTGAATGAATATTCGCGCTGAGGTTGTTGTTAAAACGAGCTGATGATTCAACAACACGCAGCAGCCCCGACCCTGCACGCAGAAAGTCCCCCCCCCCCGCGAAATCTCTGCTGGCGCTATGAATTCTGGGATAGCCTCCGTCTTGAAGGTTCCACGGATGCATCCTTCGATTTCGGCAGGAAGTAGGCCGCATTCCTCGGCCGCATGAGGAGGAGTCTTCGAATTGGGACAGTCCTCCGCGCGGGGCAATGACGTATGCGGCCGACAAATGCGCACTCATGAGGATGCAGCCCCTGAATTGAGACACAGCCATGGTGTTATGAAGTGAGCTCCGTCTGCAGTAGTCTGATTCTACACCTACGTACAGTATTAGCAACAACACAACATTTGGCGACGAGGATGGCTCTTTCTGTGCCTTTGCCTGCTCCATTCATGCCGTGCCCAGGTGAACCGACGATACCATTTCCAACGTGGCTAAAGATGTTCGACAACTACATCCTAGTGATAGCCGCGTCGGGAGATGCCTGGCCTGATGCCAGAAAGCGCGTGGTTTTACTCCATGCGTTGGGTACGGAAGGACAAAGACTTTTCTACAGCCTGCCGAATACTGGGACCACGTTCGCTACTGCTATTGCTGCCCTTAAAGAACATTTCGTCCCGAAGGTGAACGTCATTGCTGAACGTCACAAGTTTCGACAACGTGTACAACGGCCAGATGAAAAGGTACAACAATTCTTAGCTTCTCTGCGTGAGTTAGCTGCCACATGTGACTTTGGAAACATGGAGGAACAAATGCTACGTGATCAACTGATAGAGCGTGTTGCTAATACTCGAATCAGAGACAGACTGTTACTCGAACCAGAGCTAACTCTTGCTAAAGCTACAACGTTGGCGCTACAAATTGAGAGTGGATTAAGAGATGCTAACGTACTTTCTGATGCTACCGCTGCTAGCATTTCTGTTCCCGTGAGGGCTGTACTTTCTGATGCTAACGCTGCTAACGCTTCAGCTCCCGTGAGGGCCGTACAAAGACAGACGAAGTCAAGCCGCCGCTGGGACGCGAGGAGGACGCCGCGGGACCATGCTACTTCCACGACTCAACTTGCTGCTACTACACGCCGTTCCTGCTTCCGCTGTGGATCCTTCGACCATCTTGCTAACCACCCTGCATGCCCTGCTGCTAAAACGACATGCAACGAGTGTGGTAAAGTGGGTCATTTTTCACGTGTTTGCCGTTCAACTCAAAAGGAGGTACGTGAAGTTGTCGTTAATGAAGCCACGGTTCTTTACATGAACAATGCAGTGCAAGACAAGATTCTCTGCACAGTTCAAGTGACTGTTAATGGACGACGTACAGATGTTGAACTGATTGTGGATACAGGCTCATCAGTGTCCATTATACCAGAAGAGATCTACCACACCTACTTTTATGACTGTGTACTAACTGAACCTACAGTTACTCTTGTTACTTATGCAAAAGAGAAAATTGCTGTGAAAGGGTGCTTAAAAGCTACTATTTCTCATGATGGTAATTTTACTGAAGGTACTCTTATTGTTGTT
>JBBPBX010064809.1:0-20145 GCA_038048925.1 Garcialebias charrua | reverse complement strand
ATCTATCTATCTATCTATCTATCTATCTATCTATCTATAATCTATCTATAATCTATCTGTAATCTATCTATAATCTATCTATAATCTGTCTGTCTGTCTGTCTATCCATAAAATAATAATAATAATGAATTCCATTTATAATGCACTTTTCATTAATAAAAATCTCAAAGTGCTACAAAGTGTAATAAAGCAAAGATCAAAATAAAACAAGTGATAAAATCAAATAAAATCAATAATAATATCGACTAAGATCAAAGATAAAATCATGTGGATGCAGATTAGGCTTGCTTAAAAAATAAATAAAATAAAACAAGTGATAAAATCAAGTAAAATCAATAATGATATCAGCTAAGATCAAAGATAAAATCATGTGGAGGCAGAATAGGCTTGCTTAAAAAGAAAGGTCTATCCATCTACCGGTATATAGTTATTTCCGGCACTGGAAGATGCAGCAGCTTTTTCTTTTCACTCCTTCCCTACCCGACCTTCCCCCCCCCCCCGCGCGGCTTCTTGTCTTGTCTGCAGCTCCTCAGGAAAGCACCTCGAACGCAAATTGAGATGGATTGGGTTGTATGGGCAATCAATTCTATTGACAAGATTTTTTTTCTACAAAACGGCAAGGCACGGGGGAGCTGGCCCATCCCCCGCAGACTGACCGGGAGGATACGTCATGGATTCCTGGAGCGGATGGATGGTGACGCGTCTCTCAGTGCTCTGTGGAGGATGTGAAGAATTTGGATAAATTGGATTTATGATGGCAGGCGCTTTGCTTTTTGGCGTTTGTGGAGCACTGGCCTATCGGAAAATGAGGGAGACTTCAGCAGGACTTAATGTCATGTTGGAGCACCCGAGTCTGATCTGCGCCGTGACCTCCATAAATCAGCTGTTTTACGAGCTAATTCGGAAGGTGGACACGATCTCTGAGGATCGCAGACCACCCGCAAGGCTTGGGACTCTGGTCGCTGTCAACATCTGAGGGGTCATAGCTTGGATCAGTGAAAAAGTTCCCAAATTGGATCATATTTGGATCAGTCGCCCTTACAGGACTCAAGGCTGCAGAAATTACACTGTGTGCCTGAAATGAAAAATATTTATGTTATCCCTATCTGACGTATCTGACACCAGCTGCTAACTAACTATCGCTACCCCCCCTCCCCCCTGGAGAACTTTTCTGTGAGCGTTATCGGAGGCCGGCTGGGTACATCTGCAGAACTGTTTGCTATCTGAAAATGGCTCATGGACAGAAATCTCACTGCCTCGACCTCAAAATGCATATGTGATTTGTCCTAAATATGCTTTCTGGTAGAGTTTTTTGATTTCTCATATGGTGTCTCAACAGGCAAGATGTGAAAGATCTTTTTTGTAATACCACAATTATCCTCATGTATCTCCCCCTTTTTTCATATCTAAGATTGTGGCGGCGTGGTTTAATTACTGCTGCGGCTTCGTGCACTCGCCCAATCTTAAGATGGATGTGCGTAATCAATTATGTTGTTTTGTGCCCCGGTGCAATGACAATGTCAATAAAGATATATTCTATTCTATTCTAGTCTGTCTGTCTGTCTGTCTGTCTGTCTGTCTGTCTGTCTGTCTGTCTGTCTGTCTGTCTGTCTGTCTGTCTGTCTGTCTGTCTGTCTGTCTAATCTAAGCACTCACTGAGAGTTGTGCAGCTTCCATCAAAGCTGTATTAATCAGATATTTTCTGTTTCTCAGCCATTATATATTTCCTGGCTTTGACTTTTGCTAAAACCTTTTTGTCACAAATCACTCCTGAAACTTTTCTCCATCCACTCCATCCTGCCTGAACTCTCTTTTTCACCTCTTTACCACACTCCCCATTTTCCTGGACAGTGGACCCCAAGTACTTGAAGTCCTTTGTGACCTCTGCTCCTTGTAGCCTCACTGTTCCACCTCGTCCCTCTCATTCACACACATGTACTCTGTCTTACTACGCCTGACTTTCATCCCTCTTCTTTCAAGTGCACCTCTCCAAGTTCTCTTCCACCTGTTCTCACCACAGATCACAATGTCATCTGCAAACATAATTCACAGGGATTCCTGCCTGAACTCATCTATTAGTCGGTCCATCACCAGAGCACACAAGAAGGGGCATTCTCAAAATTAACTTTTGTGTACTACTAATTGTTAAATATCTCCTTTGAGATTTTTTTACTTGCTTTAAATGCTCACCCACAGAAATGTTTGAAGGCAGCTGTTTTGTAATACGCCCCACAGCAGCGATGTTGAAATGATGTCTTGATGTGTTGATGCATTAGATCAGGGGTCACCAACACGGTGCCCGCGGGCACCCGGCCACCCCCAAGGACCATTTGAGGTGCCCGCGGACCTGTTTTGAAAATAGCAAAACTCAAGCTGCATTTAAAATTTCATTTCATTCAGTTGTTATTCTTTTTTTTGTATTTATATATATTTTAAAATGTCTATCTTAAAAATGTTTTCTTAAAAATATGTTTATTATTCATTTTTTGTGAGAAATCATTAACCTGATGCATCTTCATATGATTATCATGATTAATTAATAATGTATAATTAAGAGGCAAACTGAGCAAATTTGTTATTTCCAAAGAGTTTATCAAACTGGTGCCCTTTGTATGACTCTGTACCCACGAAGTAGCTCTCAGTTTAGAAAAGGTTGGTGACCCCTGCATTAGGTTGTAGGAGAGTGAATCTTTACTCACTGTAACTGAACACACAACTTTTGGTGGGAATGTCTTTAAATATCTTTAACATATTTACATAAAACACACTTCAGAGCAGTGTTTTTCAGATGAAACTGATCTTTAATGAATTCAGTGATGGATATTCTTAAGAAAACAGTACCAAACAGTATAGAACATGACAAAGTATAAAAATAGGCACATATGTATAATTATATTTCACTCTAACAGCTACAGTTTTTACATTCATAAGAAGCTTGCGTGGCATGTTTTATCTACAGTTTGTATGAAACACGCTTTGCAATGCACGACGAAAACGTTTTGATAAAGATAAACACAAAGGTTCAGTCACATTTACAAACCAAACAAGAGTTTTGCTGCTAAACTCACAAATATTCAAAATGAGAAATGTAACGCTCAAGACAATTAGAGACAATGCCAATGACACATAAAGGTTGATTTTAAAAACTTTTCTTCAGTTGAATTGAATATAATGTTTTTCCCACATTTATTTGATCAAATTTTGCAAATAAAAAATGTTTTGCATCTAACCATTTAGATTCTATACATGCAAAAAACAGTTGCTATCGCTGAGTGAGCGTGTGTTGCAGTAATTATTTTATCACAAGAGAAAAGTTGAATAAAAAAAATTGCATTCCCTGCAAAAATGCAGTGTGAAGGTTTATTGCCAAAGAACTTGCTGAAATTAACTAAAAATGTGCTGAAAAGTGCAAAAGCTGAAACGGAAGAACGAGCAGAAAAAAGGCAGAATATTTGCTGAATTAGATTTAATCATCACAAAAAATAGGAAATTTGCTTAAAAAGCTTAAATTAGCAAAGAAATAGCTTAAAAAAGTAGCTAAAAAGGCAGAAAGAAACTTAAATACGCATGAAGGACAAGGAAGGAGCTGAAATGATTTCAAAAAAATGTGTAATTAGCTGAATTTGTTTCAATTTAGTACAAAAACAGCTCAATTGTAGCTGAAATAGCAGAAAGAGCTGAAACTAGCAGAAGTAATCTGAAAGGAGCATAACAAACTGAAATTAGCCAAAATAATTTAAAAAGGCTGAAAGTAGAAGAAATTGACACAAAAATCGCATTTATTTTAAAACAGCTGAAATTAGCTTAAAAATGCTAAAAGTGTAGCTGAAAGGGTAGAACAAGCTTAAATTAGCAGAAGAAAGCAGAAACAGCACATTTGCTGAAAGAAGCAGAAATGAGAACATAAAAGTAGAAATTATCTGAAAAAAGCTGAAATTAGCACAAAAAAACAGCTGAAAAGTAGCTGAAAAAGCAGAAAGTATGTAAGAAGAAAGTGGAGCAAACACAGTTTTGCTGAATTAGGCTGAAAAATGTTGAAATTAGTGTAAAAAATGTGGGATTGGCTGAGAATGCTAAAATTAGCATAAAACAGCTAAATAGTAGCTGAAATAGCAGAAAAGCTGAAACTTGCATACCAGTAAATACAATGAAAGGAGCATAACAAGCTGACATTAGCAGAAATAAGATAGAAGAAGCACAAAAAATAAACTGAAAGAATCACAAAACAGCTGAAAAACAGCAGAACTAGCTGAAAGATGCTGAAGAAAGTTTAATTATGCACAAGGAAGCTGAAAGAAGCTGAACCAGAACAGAATGTGAAAGGAGCAGCAAAACGTTGTAAACCCGTCTAAAGATTTGAAGGATGTAAAATGAGCTCAATTCATTTTCTATGAGGGGAGAAAAAAAATGGCAGAAAAGGCTAAACAATTGAAAAAGCTAAAGTTGCACCAATACCAAAAGTCATAGCACCCTTCTCCCGAACGAGCTGAACGTTTTGATACATGGTTTGTTGAAATAGCACAACAATTGTGGAACAGGAAAGAAAATAAATGGGTCACAACAATGGTGTGAATGCTTCATGAACAATCACAGAATAAACAAACTACAAATCCCAGGACTGCAGCTGTCGCTCCGCAGTCGTTCACGTTCTGTGAAGCACAGATGAGCAGCTCGAACAAATCCATTCGACAAACATCGCTTAGTGGCCGGAAGCCACAAGCTTATCAGAAGGGTGGGTCTGTTTCCGTTAATTACCCAAACAGTTGTTTTCTCCCAGATTTTTTCACTTCATTTACACTTTCCATTTAAAAAACATTATAAAACCTATAAAACTACGAGTACCTAAAATGAGCACAGCTCAACAGTAAACTAATACAGATTCTTTGACATCAGCCATGAATGATTCTGTTTTGTTTTCCATTAAAGGACAGGAGAAAACTGTGGTGTGGTGCACAACTGGTGCATTCTGGGTAATCAGCATTATCAATAATGTTTTTCTTCCTGCGCCTTTAAAATACAGTGCATGAAAACAACTTTTATCCCAGAAAAACAAAAAGCCCACCCTTTGTAACATTTACATAGAAAACACACAGTGCAAAGTATTTGCTTATAATTACACATACGCTGACGTCTAATATCTGCATTTTGAAATAAATACACCAGTAAGAAACTTTTAATAACTCTAAAGGTGATACAGCTTATATTCTAACTGTGATGTGCTCTGGATGTTCCTCTCGGAGTTGACCTCGAAGAGCTCCTGAATAAAGACTTTTAACATCTGACGCGGTTGTTTTATATTATATTTTTCTAAAAGAACTTGATCTACAGGAAGTGATGAAGAGGATCACACAAAGACTGAGGAAAGTGATAAATCTTTGTCATCGGCACTGGACTGGCAAATAGATTTATGGATATTTTCAGTCATAAAACACAAACTAATTTAAAAAAAAAAAACAGAATATGTAAACTCATCTTATTTTGAAACGATAAAGTGAAGAGAAATTGGACTCTTTTTACCAAATATATAAAAAAGTTTAAAATCAAAGGTTGTATAGATGCACAGTAGCCCCTCACTACTTCGCGGTTAGACTTGCGCGGACTCGCTCTTTCGCGGTTTTTCATATTAAAATTGGGCATAACACACAATTGGTTGATTGACGGGTGAGTCATGGATTGTTTATTTAAATTAAATTATTTTAAATGATTTTGCACCTGCGTGCAGCCCACAAGTGCAGAGAGAAGCTGCTTCCTGCGGCCTGTCATGATCTCCACTCTCTGCCACCTGCGGCACTCTCTGCCACGCCCACATTTCTCAATTTTACATTTAAACACTGTAATATTTTAAATAAACAATCCATGCTGCATGGAGTGTTACTAAATATAACACTAAAATAAACTAAAACGTCCTAGTACTACCGTATTTTTTGGAGTATAGGTCGCACCGGAGTATAGGTTGCATTGTCCAATTATTACCAATAGATTGGAAAAATCCCTAGATAGGTTGCACCTACGTTTAGCTCTGCTGCAAATGTCTGCCACAGGAGCGCACAGCAAGGCTTTAAAGAAGATTAACACTTAAAAACAAATACAGGTAGTCCCCGACTTACGAGTGCTCTTACTTACAAGGTTCCGGACTTACGAATATGCATATCATAATTTTTATTTATTTATTAATAAATGAATACATGTACAGTACTTTACAGTCACCAAGCACTTAGCCTATCCTAACACAGTTTTTAAAGATGAAGGAGTGAGTTGAATTGTCTCCCTCCTCCCTGCAGGCTCCATTCCCATAAAGGGAGCTAGCCCCCTTTATGTGAAAGGGAGGCAATTCAACTCACTCCTTCATCTTTAAAAACTGTGTTAGGATAGGCTAAGTGCTTGGTGACTGTACAGTACTGTTCATGTATTCATTTATAAAATAAAATAAAAAATAAATAAAAAAAATGTTTTTTGGGGGGTGATCCTACTTACAAATTTTCGTCATACGAGCGGCCCGTAGGTACGGAACTCGCTCGTAAGTCAGGGACTACCTGTATTTGTTTGATAAAAATTATAGCAAATATGTGTCTGAGCTGAACTTTTCCTTAATAAATGAACGTAATTGTGAAATGAGCTGGATTTTAAAATTTGTTTCGCCGAAAGTGATAAAGAGCCATATATATGTCGCAGGCCATGAAAAAATGATAAAAAGGTGTGACCTATACTCTGAAAAATACGGTACTATTTGTACGACCATCCCTACTTTGCGGTTTTCCACTTATCGCGGGAAGGCAGGGTATAACACCCCCCCCCCCGCGTGCACGCGCGCGATAAACGAGAGACTACTGTATAACAAAAAAAATTAATGCAATTTAAGAGTTGCGCTCACAACCTCAAGTTTGAAAAGAAGTTGACACGTTAAATGTAAATAAAAACAAAATGAAACGATTCGCAAATTTCTTAAAGCCGTACTTAATTCACGACAGAACTTGGTAAACATTTCAACTGTTTTAACTACAACATTTAGTTTCCTCTGCTGCCTCAGACGAGACGAGTCGACGGGGGAGAGGGCGGACTCCAGAAACCACCATAGCACCATCAAACTGGTTGACCCCCCCTATGTGAAGGTGCTGTTTATGAGAGTTTGCACTGATGAAGTCCTTTGGATGAAGACGAAACGCTTCAACAAAAACACCTGACTGAACTTTGTTGTAAACTAAGAAATTGTACTTTTTTATTAATAGGATCATTTTAAATGTTATGGCAGCGACACAGCTCAATGAAGTTGAGGCAGGATCCATCCATCCATTATCTGTTACCTATACTTCTTCTTTTTGGGTCGCGGGGGTCCCAAAGAGGGGTCCCCCATGCAGGACATCCTTGTAAAAGAGATGAATAATCTCAATGGATTTCTTCCGGGTAAAATAAAAGTTTAATAAAAAAAAGAGAGGTTGAATCTCTCAGAAGTAAAAAATGGGCAGGGGTTAACCAATTCTAAAAACTGCGTCTAAAAATAATGGAACAATTTCAGAATAATGTTCCTTAATAATAAATAATAAAAAAAAACAATTGGTAAGACTTTTATAATTCCATCAGCTACAGTTTTGATAATATCGTCAAAAGATAAACTGAATGTTCTGGACATCACCCCGCAGGCTCAGGAGCACGTACACAAATCACTGTCTGTAAACACAGCTCCCTGTGACAGCTTAAAGCTCTATCGTGCAAAGAAGAAGCCATATTTGAACACCATCCAAAAATGTTGCGGTTATCTTTGAGCCAAAGCTTTTGTAAATGGACTGAGGTGAAACTGAAAAATAGTTCTGTGGTTAGACGAGTCCGAATTTAAAATTCCCAAAATTCTTTGTGTAAACCACGGACACCACGTCCTCTAAAGAGGAGAGGGACATCGTAATCTGTCCCGTCCAGCAAAGAGGACCCAGGACTGTTGAACAGCTGGAATCTTACAGGGGTCAAGAATGAAACAACATTCTCCTCCACAGAAGGAGAGGAAGCTTCTCCGTGGTAAACAAAGTCTTATCTCAACATACCCTGATGCATGCTCAATAATCCAGGTAGAAAAATCTAAAAAAAAAGCTAAGTCTGGTCCTCTGGACATTCAAAAAACAAAACAAAACAAAGCAAAATAAATAAATAAAAGCAAGTTTTGTTTTTTGAATGTCCAGAGGACCAGACTTAGCTTTTTTGTAATGGTTTCTAGGTAACCCAGTTTGTAACGAGACCCAGAACGACACAAGGCACGAGAGTACAAAAAGAACAGTGTTTATTATTTACAGTGGTTTAAAGTACAACGTGGTTCATCTGGAATCCCTGGAGGAGGAAGGAGGAAGCAGAACGTCAGAAGGAGTAGGCCAGGGGCAGTTGTGAATGTTGGTTTTCAAATGTTTGTTTGTTCTTACAGATGAGGAAGGGAGATGGGTTCCATGAACATCCAATAACTCCAATTGATTCCAGAGGGCAAAGGAGGCAGGCAAGTGGCTGGAGGGCACGGCACGAGGAACAGGATCCAGATCCAAAATCAGACGCGATGACTGTAGGCACATAAGAACAAGGTAAGTCTCTTTGCAATAAACACAAGACTGGCTAGAAGCACGATTTACCATAACAAGAATCAATGCTTCAGCGATGAGTAGTACTCGACTGCAGCCTTAAATAGGAGTGTAGCTCATCAGGTGGATGACCGTCAGCTGAGGGTGATTGGCGGCCATCTTGGAGCTGCAGAGAGTGCCACTCTTACAGTACCCCCCCCTCAAGGGTCGCCTCCTGGCGACCGGAAGCGCTTCTCAGGGTGAGCCTTGAAGAACGAGGTGATCAAACTAGGGTCCAAGATGAAAGAGCGTGGAATCCAAGAACGCTCCTCAGGACCATAGCCCTCCCAATCCACCAGGTACTGAAAACCCCTCCCCCGGCGACGGACATCCAGAATGGCGCGCACCGTGTACGCCGGATGGTTGTCGATGAGACGGGCCGGAGGAGGCAGGTCGGCAGGCGGGCACAGAGGACTCACAGAAACAGGCTTGAGCTGAGAAACATGGAACGTCGGGTGAACCCTCATGGAGTCAGGAAGCCGGAGACGCACCGCAGATGGGTTGATGATCTTGACAACCGGAAATGGCCCGATGAAACGAGGGGCCAGTTTTCTGGGGGTGTCCTTCAGGGTAATGTTCCTGGTGGAAAGCCAAACCCTTTGACCCACCGTATAAGAAGGAGCCGAAGAACGATGACGGTCTGCCATCTTCTTGTTCTGGTCAGCCGTGCGGAGAAGCGCCGCCTTCGCCTGACGCCAAACGCGTCGACAGCGGCGAAAATGGTGCTGCACAGAAGGCACCGAGATGTCCGTCTCCTGGCTGGGGAAGAGAGGAGGTAAGTAACCCAGGGAAGCCTCGAAAGGTGACATACCAGTGGCCGCAGATCTGTGGGCGTTGTGGGCATACTCCACCCAAACCAGATGTTGACTCCAGGCAGACGGGTTACATTCCACAAGACATCTCAGAGTGGACTCGAGTTCTTGATTACAACGTTCTGCCTGGCCGTTAGATTGTGGGTGATAGCCCGAGGTGAGGCTGGTGGATGCCCCTAAGGAGGAACAAAAACAGCGCCAAACCTGGGAGATGAATTGGGGACCTCTGTCCGACACCACGTCAGAGGGGATGCCGTGGATACGGAAAACGTGTTGTACCAACAGTCGAGCCGTCTCCATGGCGGAAGGCAACTTCGGTAGAGGGATGAAATGGGCAGCTTTGGAAAACCTGTCAATCACTGTAAAAATGGCTGTGTTACCGTCTGATGGGGGTAGACCAGTGACAAAATCCACGGCAATGTGCGACCAAGGACGGCTGGGTGTGGGCAGAGGCAGAAGAAGGCCCGCAGGGGGCTGAGTCCCAGATTTGTTCCTGGCACAGGTGGAACAAGCTGCAACAAACTCTTTGACATCGTGCGACAATGTAGGCCACCAGAAATGGGTCCTTGTTAGAGAGAGCATACGGGCAACCCCAGGATGACATGAGAGCTTATTTGTGTGTATCCACTCGAGTACCTTCGACCTCATGGATGAGGGGACGAAGAGCGTCCCAGGGGGACCAGTGCCTGGATCCGGTTCCAACAGGTGAGCCTGTCGAACCTCCTTAGCGATGGGCCAGGTGAGGGTACCCACGATGCAGACCGGGGGTATGATGCTTTCAGCAGTTTCGGGAGCGTCTGGAGGAGAGAACTGACGTGACAGGGCATCAGGCTTAATGTTTTTGGAACCTGGTCTGAAAGTCAAAGAATAATTAAAACGATTGAAGAAAAGTGACCAGCGTGCCTGTCTAGGGTTCAATCGTTTAGCGTCTCGGAGGTACGTAAGATTCTTGTGGTCAGTCCAAATGAGAAAAGGTACCTCCGTTCCCTCAAGCCAATGACGCCACTCCTCTAATGCCAACTTCACCGCAAGCAGTTCCCTGTTGCCCACGTCGTAGTTCCTCTCGGCTTGCGACAGTCGACGAGAGTAGAAGGCACAAGGGTGTACCTTATCGTCCGTGGGTGACCTCTGGGACAACACAGCGCCCACCCCGGTATCGGATGCATCCACCTCGAGGATGAACTGACGAGCCGGGTCTGGGTGGCAGAGGATGGGTGTGGAGGAGAAAAGGACTTTTAGCTTACCAAAAGCAGAGTTGGCTTCAGGAGTCCACCGAAATGCTCTGCTAGTGGAGGTGAGCTGAGAGAGGGGCGCTGCGATACGGCTGTAGTCCTTGATGAAGCGCCTGTAGAAATTAGCAAATCCTAGGAACCGTTGCAGTTGTTTCCTGGTCTCCGGAACCGGCCACTCCACCACTGCCTTAGTCTTTTCAGGGTCCGCCTTGTAGTGCCCTTTTCCAAAAATAAACCCCAAAAACGAGACAGAAGAGGCGTGAAAATCACATTTTTCACCTTTAACAAAGAGTTGGTTTTCATAAAGTCTCTGAAGTACCCTCTTGACTTGAGCAACATGTTCTTGCTCGTTCCTGGAATAGATGAGGATGTCGTCCAAATAAACAAACACAAAATCTCCAATAAAATCCCGCAACACATCGTTAATCAGTGCCTGAAAGACTGCGGGAGCATTGGTGAGGCCAAAAGGCATGACTAAATATTCGAAATGTCCCAGGGGTGTTTTGAAGGCTGTCTTCCACTCATCACCCTCTTTAATCCGAACCAGGTGATAAGCGTTACGAAGATCCAGTTTTGTGAATATGGTAGCGGGTTGTAATTGTTCTTGTACGGAGTTGATTAACGGTAGTGGATATTTGTTCTTTATGGTTATAAGGTTCAGACCTCGATAGTCGATGCAGGGACGTAGTGTCTTGTCCTTCTTAGTGACAAAAAAGAACCCTGCCCCCAGCGGGGACGTAGAAGGACGGATAATCCCAGAATCAAGGGATTCCTCAATGTAGGATCTCATGGAGTCACGTTCCGGACCTGACAAATTATAGAGACGGCTAACTGGTAAAGGAGCTCCCGGGAGAAGGTCAATGGGGCAGTCATACGGACGATGAGGTGGAAGAGAAAGAGCTTTACATTTACTGAATACCGGGGCCAGATCATGATATTCAGGAGGTATGCTAGAGAGATCTATATCTTCTGTACCTGGTGTGCTTATGGAAGGATTGGAGATGCCAGAGCGGAGACAGTGTTTTAAACATCGGTCACTCCATCTCTCAACCCTACCGAGTTCCCAATTGAAATGGGGATTGTGATCCCGTAACCAGGGGAAACCAAGAATTAACTGCGTGTTTGGGGAGTCAAATACAAAAAAACTAACCTCTTCATGATGATTTCCTGACGTTATTAAGTGTAGGTTAGTGGTTTTAAATCGAATCTGTGTTAGAGTCTCCCCAGTAACCCCAGCAATGGACACGGGGTCAATTTTAAGGACAGGAAGAGATAGGTCCCTGACCAAATCTTGGCTAATTAAATTTTGTTCTGCACCAGAATCAATAAGTGCAGAAACAGGGAATCGGTTCTGATTGTACTGAATAACTGTGGGTAATGTAAACCTATGAAGAGGAGTAAACAAGGAAGTACCCACCAGTATCTCCTGTTTTACTGGTGGGTATCTTCGTTTCCCCGCACAGGGCAAGTGGCAATAAAGTGCCCCTCTTCACCGCAATACATGCAAAGATTCAAGTTTCTACGCCTTTGTCTCTCAACAGGATTTAAACGTGTACTCCCAATTTGCATGGGTTCAGATTCAGGTGAGTTAGGTTGGGAGCCAGAAGATGGCACCAGAGCACTTCGTGGCTTGTATCTTTCGAATCTGCTGTTGCTGTGGTAACCCCCTGCAGATGACGTTGAATACCCGGAAGTAGAGACCCTCTGGGAGTTGTAGTCCCGTTCACGTCGTCGTTCCCGGAAACGTTCGTCAATTGAGATCGCTAGATTTATTAATGCGTCAAAATTAGGAGGCTCATCTCTTGCTGAGATCTGGTCTTTCACATAGTCGGATAAGGAGTTTAAAAAGGTACCTTGTAATGCCCTGTCGTTCCAGTCAGTTTGCGCCGCTAGGATGCGGAACTCCAGGGCGTGTTCAGCAACAGGACGCCGGCCCTGACGTAACCCCAACATTCTCTTTTCCGCGTTGGGTTGCTGTAGCGGCCTGTCGAAAATCCTGCGAAACTCCTCTAAAAAACTCCTAAACGAGACAAAGTCCAAGTCGTGTTGATGAATGAACGAAGTCGCCCATTGGAGGGCGTTACCTTTCAGTTGGTGCATGAAGTAAGTGATCTTTTTTATGTCCGACGAGTAGAGTTGGGGTGCTCCTCTGAAAGCAAGTTCGCACTGAAGGAGAAAGCCCTCACATTGAGCTGGGTCTCCTGAAAAGAGTTCAGACGGTTTTACTACCAGTTGTTGTGAAAACAGAGGATCATTTTCAGAGCTGATGTTAGATCTTGAAGCTTGTGGAGACGCCGAGGCTGTGGGAGGAGAAGGAGTGAGTCTCTGATTAATAGCATGAACCATACCTCCAAGTTCCTGTAGGTTAGCTTGTGTTTTGAGCTGTTGGCTTAAAACTTGTTTCATCATTTCTTCCAATTGATTCATTCGCCCAGTTTGAGAAGAACTAGCTTGTTCGCTCCTGGTCTCGTTCTGGGTTTTGTTTGGCTGAAGCATTCTGTAATGGTTTCTAGGTAACCCAGTTTGTAACGAGACCCAGAACGACACAAGGCACGAGAGTACAAAAAGAACAGTGTTTATTATTTACAGTGGTTTAAAGTACAACGTGGTTCATCTGGAATCCCTGGAGGAGGAAGGAGGAAGCAGAACGTCAGAAGGAGTAGGCCAGGGGCAGTTGTGAATGTTGGTTTTCAAATGTTTGTTTGTTCTTACAGATGAGGAAGGGAGATGGGTTCCATGAACATCCAATAACTCCAATTGATTCCAGAGGGCAAAGGAGGCAGGCAAGTGGCTGGAGGGCACGGCACGAGGAACAGGATCCAGATCCAAAATCAGACGCGATGACTGTAGGCACATAAGAACAAGGTAAGTCTCTTTGCAATAAACACAAGACTGGCTAGAAGCACGATTTACCATAACAAGAATCAATGCTTCAGCGATGAGTAGTACTCGACTGCAGCCTTAAATAGGAGTGTAGCTCATCAGGTGGATGACCGTCAGCTGAGGGTGATTGGCGGCCATCTTGGAGCTGCAGAGAGTGCCACTCTTACATTTTTTAGAACTTATCTCAACAGTTTGTAGGTGTGTTGCTGCCATAAAATTTAAAAACGCCTTAATTTCCCCACACAAAATTATTATTATTACAAAATGTACTTTTTAAAGTTTCATCATTTAATATGTTTACTGTTTTTCATTATGAATAAAATATAGGTACGGCAAATTTGCAAATCATACATTCTGTTATTTACATTTTACACAACGTCCAACTTCTTTCAACTTTCTTTTCAACTTTCTTTCTTTGTACATTATCATTTATGAGATTGTCTTGTATTGTTTCTTTTGTAAAAAAAAAAAAAAAAAAAGAAAACAAACATTTTAATGTCTTGAATTTGCATTCTATCAATTGGGCAGCAGGGGGCGACATTTATACAAACAATGAAGTTGCTCTTCTCCATTCTACCATGACTATTGTCTTGAATGCTAATTTATTTATAAAAAATATTTAAAAAAAAAATAAGTATCCCTTCTTATTTATGGTCCCATTTAGTTTTTAGGCATTAGGATCGAAAAAATAGAATATACGCTCAAATCCATTTTAACTCTGATAATAATAACCTAAACCACAAACTTATAGTTTTAATAAGTCTTTGCCCTTCACTGACTAATAAATAACACTTAAATGCTACTACAATGGCAGGTTAGAGAACCCCTCATTTTGAAAAGGTGTTTAATTTCCTGAAGTGATTCAAACGTTTAGATGTTTGTCCTCATCTGTGTAAGGGGTGAGTCTCTGAGGCGGCCTCTTCATATGTGAGATTCTCCTGTGAGCTGTCCACTCCGAGATCCCTGCAGGAGACACATCATGAGATTAGAGAAAACATTTTCAGTTTAGGTAAAGTGATTTCAGTGTTTTCCTGTCAATTGAGGGTTCATCTACTGTTAAAACAGAAACAAATGCAGTCTTTTAAAAAGTAACATTTAAAAACGGAATCAAAAGGCAATGAATAGAGTTAATTGTGTTTCACTTGGGAGTTTTTAAAACAGCCAGAGAAAACAGGACTCACTTGTGACTGACTGCTTGAGGGGTTTGTGCTGCTGAAGTCTGAGTATCTCTTCTTCTGTGGTGTGCAGATGCAGGACAGGAACTGAGCGTACTCTTCTCTCACCTGCAGACAGCAGAAGAACATCAAGAAAATCATTTCCTACTGCATAATGCTAATGCATCTTATTCCTCACTTCTTACCAAGTAATTACAAATGTTATTTATTAGTGTGCATTGAAAATGCTAACTATTGTGATTTTATTTCACTTATTATTGTATTTGGTGTGCATTTTCAATTTCAACTCATTTGAGATTGTTATTATTATAATATTTTCTGATACAGGTACGGTCTCGACTCTGACCTCACATGTTGGCTTGTGGACTTTTAACTGTTCTGTCTCAGCGGGTGAGGGTCATCGGCAGGGGGTCTGCAACCTGCGGCTCTTTTGGTCCCTCTGCAGCGGCTCTTTCAAGCTTTGACCAAAACTAACATAAAACTGAATTATAGTTGTTATAGAAACAACCAAAAAGGACTACTGGTAGTTTTAGCAGTTTTCCTGTCATTTCTTTTGCAAATTTATAACTAGAATTATTCATTTTGTGATGTAGTTTGAAGGTTATCATTGGTTGAACAAACTGTGACATAAGGGGCAGATATAATAGGATTTCATCTTCTTTCTGCTCCTTTCATTTTATCCTACTTGTATTCTTGTATCTGATGAAACTGTTTTGTACGGTGGCCGAGGGGTGCAAACGCGCTGCCTGCAAAAACAGAACAGCACGCTGCAAAAAGAAAACGGCGTTCCAAAAGTTGAAACACGCATCAAAATGAAAACAGCAGCTTTCCAAAAGTTGAAACACACATCAAAATGAAAACAACAGCGTTCCAAAAGTTGAAACACGCATCAAAATGAAAACAGCGCTCCAACAGATGAGGCGCACTGCAAAAGATAAGTCGCGCTCCCAAAAGAGGACGACCTGCAAATACAGAACGAGCTGCAAATAGAAAAGCCACAACGGAAGTGCTCCAGACCACTAGGGGCAGTCGAACAAAGAACAAATCATAAGCATATTATAGTTTTCGGAATGGCAATAGTTATTTGTGTATTTTAACTTATTAAGCCTTTTGTTTTGGATAAATCGGGTGGAATAGATAAATACATCTACATGTTTATTATTTGTTGTTGCTTGGTTTATGTTGTTGGCAAGACTTTTAGCTTGTTTTAGGTTGTTGCTGGAGGAGGCGTGACAACCCCCAACCTCCTCCCCACGCCTGCTGCCTAAAACAAACTAAAACTCTAGCCACCAACATAAACCAAGCAACAACAAAGAATAAACATGTAGATGTATTTATCTATTCCACCCGATTTATCCAAAACAAAAGGCTTTAAAAAAAAAAGAAATTAATACCACAAAAATTTCCGAGACCGGGAATCGAACCCAGGTCTCCCACATTCGAGGCAATGTGTTAGACCACTAAGCCAACCGAGCATCAATACATTTCATCACTATCGCACAGTATTAAAACAAATACAACGAGATAGTTTCGATGTGTAAAATATTCTTCAGTAATAAATAAGTTAAAATACACAAATAACTATTGCCATTCCGAAAACTATAATATGCTTATGATTTGTTCTTTGTTCGACTGCCCCTAGTGGTCTGGAGCACTTCCGTTGTAGCTTTCCCTATTTGCAGCTCGTTCTGTATTTGCAGGTCGTCCCCTTTTGGGAGCGCGACTTATCTTTTGCAGTGCGCCTCATCTGTTGGAGCGCTGTTTTCATTTTGTTGCGTGTTTCAACTTTTGTAACGCTGTTGTTTTCATTTTGATGCGTGTTTCAACTTTTGGAGCGCCGTTTTCTTTTTGCAGCGCGTTTGCACCACTCGGCCACCGTAGGGTTTTGTATTGTTCTTTTAAAATGAATGAATAAACGTCAAATCAAATCAAATTTGTAAACACTGGAACACGAACAAGGAGTAAAACACACCTACTTTAAAGGTTCAGTATGCAGTTTCTGTAGAACTGCAGCACTTAGAAATATTTTCAACAGGCAAAGCATTCTGATCCCTCCCCCTCAGAGCCATATGTGGCTCTGCCCCCTTGTGGTCTGTTGAATTTCAAATTCAAGCTCTGTTTTTATTGGCTGATTCAAATTCAAGCTCTGTTTTTATTGGCTGGTTACAAACTCTGTTTTTATTGGCTGGAAAATGGCGGGTCACCTTTTCTTTTTAGAAATGCTTATTTACCACCTGGAGAAGCAAGGGGACAATATATATATATATTTTTTTTTCAGAGATTACCTGGCTAACATCAGTCTGTCAGGAGGTAGTGACAGAGTGAAGAAATATGTTCATAAAAAAAGCTACATACTGAAGCTTTAACTTTATGCTTTATTTCTATACTTTATTTTTATTTTTTTCCAAAATTAAAACAAATTACCTTGGTCTGTTCATAGTTTTTATTAATTTAAAAATCCTCCCTTTAAAAGAATCTGGTCTTTTCATTTGTCTTAAATTGCAAAAAAAAAATACAAATTATTAGTTATTTTGTCACCCCTCGTGGCCACTAAAAGCCCTTCCAACAAACCTAAAGTGGCCCATGGGCCACCATTTGACAACCACAGTTGTAGCATGTTGTTGCGGCTCTGAACACTTTTAATTCAGTGAACGAAGGCGTAAAATGGCTCTTTTGATTGTAAAGGTCGCAGACCCCTTGTAAGGATGGCGCCATCTTGTGGTCATCCCTTGTCTGTGCACCTTGTTTATCTTATCCATGTCTTGATGGACCTTACCAAGCTCCGCCCAGAAACGCCCCCTAAGCTCCAAGATGGCTGCACGTCTCCCAAGCGCAGCTTTGGTGTCAATGGAAAACATGGCGTCGACTGACTGCAGGGTATTTTTGAGTCGAATAGTGTATCATTTCTGCCAGATTCCAACAAAATATCAGCCATGACAATGGACAGGGGAACCAACAAGTTCATGTTATTTTTTTTTTTGGACGTTATCAAGTTGTTTGATCCACGCGATGCCTCCAAACAGCGTGCGTGCTACTGTCTGATGAGGAAAACATCAGCTCCTCACACGCTCAGGCTCAGCATTATTACAGCTGTGGACAGGATCACTGATGCCTATTGTTCTGCAAGGCTGGGTAAGTCAGGCATTCATGGTTTTGAGGGTTACTTTTGAAATCAGCGATTTCTATTGTATGCAAAAGTTTGTGTGCCTTGGTCGCAAAGCTAATGCTAACTGTAATCTCCATTCATTCTTAAGTGGTTGGTTAGCCGTTGCTGCTTTAGCTGCTAAACACGCCGACAGCGACTTTTGTGAGGGCTAACGAGCTCAGCCGTCCGGTGTGTTAGTTAAAATCCAGCCTTCGTGTCACGATTTTGTGCAGTTTTAGGTGAAATCGACAGTAGAGCTCGTTGTGTTAGCTAGCTCATGTGGCGTTAGCAGAGCTGTTTCTTCCCAACTTCCAGGACGTTCAGTGAACTGTGGCTTTCTCTCATCGTGACCGCGTGTTGTTAACTAGCAGGTTTCAAAAGCAGGTCAACCCTTCTCTGCTGGTGAAAGAAATAATTGTTCAGTTTTGTGGTCGTGCACAAGCTTTGATCCAAGCAAGGCATTCAGTTTCACATATAGGGAAACGGTGAATTTTACTTCCACAAATACGGTCAGGGTACCTGACATCTCCTGTACAGATACCCCACTGACGGTGGAGGACATTTTTCCAGCCCTGACGCAGAAAAATTCTGCACGTATGCTAGCTAGCAATGTAAGTAGCATGTGGTGCCGGTCTCACAAACGCTACCGTAGCGTTTGTTTTGTGAGACCGGCACGCACGTGGAAGCTGCGCTGTGACGTGTTATGGGTATTAGCCAATGAAACGCGGCCCTGTGGGCGGAGCTTGGTAAGGTCCATTGATTTCTCCCTGTGTTCCCAGCTGTTTGTAAACATGTCCTATCTTGCCTGTGTATATAAACCTGTCTGTGAGTTCTGTCCTTTGTCTCGTCATCGTTGGTTCTCCCTTAGTGTCTCCTGTCGTGTTCCATTCTCCTGTATGTGAGTTGCTGCCATGCCAGCTCTTTTGATTTATTATCATTAAATATATATTTTTGTATTCCTGGCTCCTCGTGTACTCTTGTCTGCACCATTGGGTTCGTTCCTGCTTCAGAGTTAAACCCTGACACCCCTGGTCATCGGGGTTCTCACTGATGCCCTTTTGTCCTCTACTGGTTATCCTCAGGGCTACGTTCTTTCACCCCTTCCGTTCATTTTATATACAAACGATTGTTGCAGCCGTTCCCACAGCGTCACATTTTAAAGTTTGCTGATGACTCTGTCATCCTGTCCCTGCTCAGCAGTGATGACCCAGACCCCGGGCCTGTGGTTGGGGACTTCAATGAACACTGTGAGTCAAACTTTTTAAAGTTAAATGTTTCTAAGAGGAACTGGAGATGGTCATAGATTTTAGAAAAGACTCTTCAGTCGTCACTCCTGTGGTGCATAAATATAAATATGTAGGAACTGTTCTTGATAACAAACTGACCTTTGACCTCCATGTAAATGGTAAATGGACTGTACTTATATACTGTAGCGCCTTTCTATCTTATCAAGACACTCAAAGCTCTTTACACTAAAATCTCTGTCCCTCATTTACCCATTCATGCAGCACTCTAATTGCCTTGCCCAGGGACACTGCTGTGACTGCTGGTGGATTCAAACCCCCAACTCTTTGCACTGGAACGACTGCTCTAACCACTCAGCCACAGCCGCCCATGGGAACTCTCTTTGTAAGAAGGCCCACCAGAGAATGTATTTTTATCGGAAGCTCTGTGGCTTGAACGTTGATTCGACTTTTACGAGGATGTTTTATAGTCTCTTTTAACTTTTGGTTAAAAGTTAGTTTGGACTTTTGACTTGCAAAAACAGGAAGAAACTCTCGGGGATTGTCAGGATGTGCAGCAAAACTGCTGGCATAGCCCTAAAGAACCTCCTGACCTACACAAGGCGAGGTCAGTGACCAAGGCCAGGCTGATTCTGGCAGATCCTGTTCATCCACACTCCATGGCGAGTTCAGGTTACTTCCATCTGGACGCAGGTATCTGACAAGCAGACTGAAAAACTCATTCACCCCTGTAGAGATCAGGCTTCTCAATGAACACTGATGATTTATATTTTAATGTCTTAACGTCTTGTATGAATGTTGTGTGTGCCTATGACTTTGAAACAATAATAATAATAATAATTTGTCACATTTGTCATCTGTGTATGTTTCCCATACTTGACAGACGAAATTGGTCTTCTGCCTTTAACCCAACCACCACCAGGTGGTGCAGCGAGCAGCGTAGTTGCGCTCGGGGAGCTGGAGAATTAGATGTGCACTCATAGACACCCCAAGATGTGTAGTGGCCGTTTAGAGTAAAGTCCATGTGTCTCTGCACAGATGAGACAATCAAACAGCACATACA